>WOVY01014717.1:0-145557 GCA_013436015.1 Rhipicephalus annulatus | reverse complement strand
TCGCAAACCGTACGTTTTCACGCCTCTCAAGGATCCCCGTACATTCTGCGGAACCGATGGCGTCGACGTTGATGATTGGCTGGCCATGTTTGAACGATGAGTGTGCCGAACAGATGGATCCCACACTTCAGTTTGCTAATGTGCTGTTCTATTTGAGAGGCACGGCCAAGGTGTGGTATGAGAACAATGAAGAAGAACTCCAAGCTGGGACCAATGCAAAGCAAAGATGCGAGAGGTGTTTGGCAAAACCGCCAGTCGGAAGATCGCCGCCAAAAAGGAATTGGCCTGCCGTGCCCAATCCCCTACGGAGTCATACCTCGCTTACATTCAAGACGTGCTGGCCCTTTGCCGAAAGGCCGAAAGCGACATGACAGAAGGTGACAAGGTGGGACATGTTCTGAAAGGGATTGCCGACGACGCGTTCAATCTCCTGATGTGCAAGGGCTGTTCCACCGTAGACGCGATCATCAAAGAGTGTCGTCAGTTCGAGCAAGTGAAAAGTCGCCGCATTCTACAAACATTCGCTCGACTCCCAAACACCGCTGCAACATCTACTTGCGAGGACCAGTCAACACCACAACGTGCATCGCCGCCGGGAGACCTTACACGCATTGTTCGTCGTGAACTGGAAGCTATGGCGCCCTCGGCGTTCTATTCGCGCGCAGTACCGATGCCACTCCTGTTACTGTTCCTCTTGTTCAAGCCATCGTGCGCCAGGAGCTTGAAAACATCGGAGTGCATTCCGTGTGCCATGTCACCGCGCCTAGAGTCAGCGAACGCCCTTTCGTGATGCCCTTCTCCCGACCGACGGTCTTCTCCACGTACTCGCAACCCGGCTGAGTGGCGAACTGCAGATGACCGCCCTATATGTTTCAACTGCCACCGCGTTGGACATATTGCCCGTTACTGCCGCAACACATGGTCCTCGGCACATCGCGCAACGACCAATATGACCCGTTTCGACGATACCGCCCGCACCTTTCCACCTGCCGAAGAGCCCAATGCCATTGACCATTCTCGGAACACTTGGTACAGCCGCTCGCCTTCACCACGTGGGCACCAGTCTCGATCGCCGCAAACACGTCGTCCATCGTCCCGTTCGCCGCAGCCACGGCGCTTCTCGTCCCCCCGTCCGTGGCTTCCGGCCGCGTTGTCTCGGAAAACTGAGAAATGCAGCCCCCGGAGGTGGTGCTGCATTGACGACTTCCGCAGCAAATCCTCTTTCCGTTCCCACCAGACGAAGTGTAATAGACGTTAAAGTAGACGGCGAACCTGTACAAGCACTTGTCGACACCGGCGCAAGCATTTCGGTCATGAGTTCAAGCCTACGCACACGTTTAAAGAAAGTTCTGACACCAGCGGCTGCACAAATGCTCCGTGTGGCCGATGGCGGCACGCCGATGGTTCTCGGTCTGTGCACTGCCCGCTTACGTATAAAGGACCACACTACTTCTGTCATTTTAGCCGTGATTGACCACTGCCCTTATGACATTATCCTAGGCCTGGACTTCTGTCGAATCATTCTGCTCTGATCGATTGTGCTACAGGCGTTCTTCAGCTAGAGTTTGCCTCAGATAGTCGCTGAACCCCACACTGCCCCGCCGCGCCTGTGCTCTCTTCAGGATGTGCGGCTGTCAGCTCACAGCAGACCTTCGTCGTTTGGACCGCACAGCCCCAAGTTCCCGACGGTCAATATGTCCTCCTTCCTCTCGCCGACGTCCTCTTGAGCCGCAACATTGCCATTCCCCCATACGCTTGTGACTGTTACTGACAATTGTACCTCGCTTCCACTTCTCAATTTCAGCTTGTGCCCTCAAGTGCTTCCTCGTGGCATGTTCTTGGCCAGCGTATCTAATGCTGACCGAATTCGAAATAGCAGCGCTCACCACCGAGATTGATTTACTTCAGTCTCCTGTAGCGAACAGCACCTGTTCTCGGCCAGATCGTTTCTCGAAGATGATTGCACCCGACCTCAATCCTGCGCAAGCCAATGACATCCATCGCCTTCTCGCGTCATATACCGACATTTTTTCTTTCGACGACAGACCTCTAGGGCAAACATCCACTGTTCAGCACCGTATAAATACTGGTGACGCCAGTCCTATTCGCCGACGCCCCTATCGTGTCTCCCCCACTGAGCGTAGAGTTATCCAAGCAGAAGTGGACAAAATGCTCAACAAAGGTGTCATAGAACCATCAAGTAGTCCTTGGGCCTCCCCTGTCGTCCTTGTGAAGAAAAAGATGGTACCTGGCGCTTCTGCGTTGACTATCGCCACCTAAACAAGATCACACGCAAAGACGTGTACCCGCTACCACGCATCGATGACGCGTTGGACTGCCTACACGGGGCTACATACTTCTCGTCTATAGATCTTCGGTCCGGCTACTGGCAGATTTCTGTCGATGAAATGGACCGCGAGAAGGACGGCCTTCATTACACCAGATGGTTTATTACCAGTTTAAGGTCATGCCTTTTGGACTCTGTAACGCCCCTGCCACATTCGAACGAATGATGGACTCTCTCCTGCGTGGTTACAAGTGGTCTACTTGTCTTTGTTACCTAGACGATGTGATAGTCTTTTCATCTACTTTCGATAGCCACCTGACCCGTCTCGCTGCAATTCTCGCAGTCTTCAGAACAGCTGGGCTACAACTCAATTCCAAGAAGTGTCAATTTGGTCACCGTCAGATTGCCATTCTGGGCCATATTGTAAACGCCGATGGTGTCCAACCAGATCCCGAAAAGATCCGCGTCCGTCCGTAGCTTTCCAGTGCCCCGTTCTACATCCGATGTCCGTAGCTTCGTCGGCTTATGTTCCTACTTTCGCCGTTTTGTGAAAACTTCGCCGACGTTGCCCGGCCACTGACAGATTTGCTGAAGAAGGATACCACATTCTCATGGGGCCCTGAGCAGGCTCAAGCGTTCGCCGCTCTCATCGGCTACCTAACTACGCCCCCCATACTTGCCCACTTTAATCCTTCTGCTGCCACAGAGGTTCGCACCGACGCCAGTGGCCACGGTATCGGCGCAGTTCTCGCTCAGCGGCACCCACGGTAGACAGTGCGTGATAGCTTACGCCAGTCGCCTGCTTTCTCCCCAGGAGATGAATTATTCCATCACCGAGAGAGAGTGTCTAGCTTTAGTTTGGGCCGTCGCCAAGTTTCGGCCATATTTATATGGTCGCATTTCACTGTCGTTACGGACCACCACGCCCTCTGTTGGCTGACTTCTCTGAAGGACCCGACTGGACGTCTGGCTCGCTGGGCTCTGAGGCTTCAGGAATTTTCGTTTAGCGTCAGCTACAAGTCTGGCCGTTTGCACAAGGACGCAGACTGTCTTTCTCGATATCCGGTAGATCCTCCTGATCCCGTTGCGCCTGACCTGGAGAGCAGAGTAATGGCGTTCACAGACGTCAGCGATATGCGCATCGAACAACGACGGGATGAGTCATTGCGCACTATCATCGACGCCATCCAGTCTGACAGCCATGACGCTGAATCCCGTATGTTCGTGCTGCATGACGGCATCCTCTACCGCCGCAACGTCACCACTGAAGGCCCTGAGCTTCTGCTTGTCATCCCTCGTCATCTACGGCCTGCCATACTTCAACAACTTCACGACCGCACCAACAGCGGGACACCTCGGCGTTTCCCGCACATACGACCGCGTGCGACGTCGATTTTTTCTGGCCTGGATTGTACCGCAGCGTACGTCGATATGTCGCCACTTGCGACCTCTGCCAGCGCCGGAAAAGACCTTCTTTGCTGCCAGCTGGATATCTTCACCCAATTGAAGTCCCCTCTGAACCATTTCATCGCGTGGGACTCGACCTTCTTGGCCCTTTTCCGACGACGACACTCGGAAATAAATGGATTGCCGTCGCCACAGATTATGCGACCCGTTACGCGATAACAAAGGCCATGCCAACCAGTTTGCGCCACTGACGTCGCGGATTTTCTTCTTCATGACGTCATCTTACACCATGGTGCACCCCGACAGCTGCTTACGGACCGCGGCCGCTCTTTCCTGTCCAAAGTTGTCGATGACCTCCTTCGCTCGTGTGCTACAGCGCATAAGCTATCTACCGCCTACCACCCACAAACTAATGGCCTAACTGAACGTCTCAACCGCACGCTCACAGAGATGCTTTCGATGTACGTCTCCGATGATCATCGAGACTGGGATACCACGTTGGCCTATGTGACCTTCGCATATAACTCCTCTCGACATGACACTGCGGGATTCTCGCCTTTTTATCTTTTATATGGTCGCGACCCCATATTGCCCTTTGAAACCACCTTGCCTCTCGTGCCATCTGCTTCCGAGTACGCGCGCGAAGCCATGATCGGGCCCACATGGCTCGTCAAGTTGCCCAGTCTCGCCTCACAGGGCACAGATATGCAAAAAGCGCGCTTACGACCACCGGCATCGAAATATAACGTTTGCCCCAGGTGACCCGTGCTCCTCTGGTCACCGTGTCGCCGTGTATGTCTCTCCGAAAAAACTTTTGTCCCGATACGCCGGACCTACCTAGTCTTACGTCAAGTTAGCGACGTAACCTACGAGATAGCGCCATTGCACTCCAGTTACGTCACCAAGTTCGTCACTAGTTGACATTGTCCATGTTTCGCGCATGAAACCCTACTTCTGTCGCACTTCTCCGGACTCTCGCCGAGACGGCGCTCCAACGCCCGGGGGTCCTGCTACGGAGAGGAAGAAAAGGGAAGAGGTGCGACTGACAGGCGCGCGACTGGGCCAATCAGCCCATTGTGTCTCTTGCCTGTAGTTTTTTACTCTGCAAATACATCTTGCTCAGAAGCAACCAACCTCGTAACAATATATTTTCATGAAATATGCTTGCAGGAAAAGTCAACGCGAATAAATGCTTTTGTGGGACGCTTTGACAGCGTGTCCCTGAAGATGCAATGTAGAGTCAATGAGTAGTTTGGCAATGGAAATGGTGTCATGCTGGATATATTGGGCAAACAGATGTCAATGCTGGCTTCTACAGCACCGCATGGCTTGCCTCAGCAGGGTCTGAACTCGCTTGAACACTTGTAGCCAATCAGCGGTTGACGAGAAACAAGCCTAATACAAAACTAGTAGCTGCCAAACCACCTAATGGTGAACTTGTCGCAGCTAAGGAAGATCTAGGAGCATCGTGGCTCCTAGCGTTCCACAACTTTCGAACGATGTCTATAACACGTTCAGAGAACATTCTCGGTTTTTAAAACATAATTTTAGTTGTTTTTTATTGCACAAGACATAATGACTTCTGAATGATCCAACATTTCTCATAAAAACTTCCTATGCTTCTTTGTGAAACATTAATCTCTGCAATGAACTAGGATAAGTGAAAACCACCTGTAACGTTTGATGTTATAAGGTTTCGACTGAAATGAAACCACCTGAAATTACACAATTTTGGATTTTAGTTCATCGCACAGTCCTAATGTACAGCTACATTGCTGTCAATTTATTTATGTTTCTGGTATCAGGATCGGTAGTTCACTATCGCGCAATGGGCACCTTTGGGCAATTTCTGTATTTAAATTGTGATAGTTGCACTTTTTTGTCAAACATACTTGAAGTGTAAATTTAAACAGTCCTTCTTAAAACAAACACAAAACAATCAACTCACGATCAAATAGAAAAAAAGACTACCTGAAAGGTGACAACATACACTCGTTCCATAGCCCTGCAATTAGTGTATAACCAACGGCCAACGATGCAAAACTGTCACACGTCCATGTAGTGATATGTTCCATGGGTTCATTTCAGACACCTTCGGATCTGTTTGGTGCGTCATCTGAAAAGACTGGACTGTCTCCAGAGTAAGCTGCCATTTTAGTAATTTTTATAGGTGTGAGCTGAAGTGTACGGTACTAAGGAGCGAACGTCGAACTCGAACGCGGTCAGATGCAGGCTCGTAGCCGAAAAGGTTGCGGTACGCCACCCCCCCTCCAGTAAATTAGTTTAGTGTGGTGTTTTACCGAAAATGTGTAATAAAACTCACAGCATATTTGCGGAGTGAATGATGATGAGTGGGGCGAAGCGTCCGTCTATTCATCTCTCTGTGTGTCCGTCCGTGCGTGCAAGCGTCCATGCGTTTGATCGCGTTTGATAATGTAGACGGCGCTCAGGTAACACCGACGAGACGCGAGTCAAAAAGCCGAGCGCAAGCGTCTTCAACGTACCCACCGCTCTGCTTTGTCCATGCCCCACCAACGATCCGCCACGTTCGGTGACTATGCAGGAGACAGAGAGACACTCGTTCTCCGCGTACCCAGCCACAGCCCGTGAAGTAGTCAATTGGAGAGTAGCGGTACAGCGCCATCTAAAATATACTGGCTCAAATGCAGTTTGTATGTATTTCTATAAGACAGTGCTGTCAATTATACTGTTCGGGATATACTGCCATTGTTTCTTTATCATATACTTTTTTTCTCGGTTACGCGTAACGCATGACATGATTACACTAAGAGGAGCTTCGCCCCTAACTTAGGCACTAGCGTGTGCAGGCTTACCCTTCATAGGGGAAGCTTCATTGCAGCGCCCCCACTCTATACCATGTCAATGCATGAAACTGACTTTTGGCCCCCTCGCTTTGATTTATTCAGTTGTTTATTTATTTCATTCTACTTATTTGGTATATAGTCCTAATTCCATCAGTGATTATAGCAGGAAAGATACTAGTATATAAAGGCAAACAATGGAAAGATAATTCATGCAAAGAAAAAGTTTTTGTGTGAATGGCAGTGTAACAATCAATACAAACTTTATATATGTAAAACGTCTATATACAACTGTGAAACCTAACTGTAAAACACTGACACGTTATAACACACCAATATAATTACGAATAGGTTATACAATTGAACTCACAAGTACATAGGTAAGCTTTACAAAAAAGTACCAGAAGGTATACATTGCAATGGTATACTCAATGGCATGTGGGTAGTGGTAGACGTACTAAGGGTAACGTACATCGATAAGGAATTTTGCAAAATATTTGTAGTTTTATGTTTGTGTATCATGAGTGTACTTCTCAAGTGGTCTTTGAAAGGTGATTATTGAATAGGTATTGGTAATGGTGTGGAAGGCCAGTTGTTCCCCTGCCTCACGGCTAGTGCGAAGAAAGAGTATTGAAAAGAGTTAGTATAAAAGCGATATTCGTTTAGCGTGTATGAATCCTTTAGTCTAGGTATTCTTGTGTCGGTAATAAAGATGTATTTAGTACTGTTAACACGACCTTCTTACGAAATAATGTATCAAGCACTTCCATTGGGCGAGCGTAATTCAGTTGTCTGTTGTGATTAACCCGGCCGATTTAATTAAAGCTTTTCTAGAGGCTGTGAGTTAATATTATTTATTTAGTGCATACTGTAGTCTGTACTACAAGCAGGAGGGGTAAAAAAAGGGAACACAGTGAGAACAAAGTTGACAGGTTATACCGCAAATTTTGTAGCTATCTGACGCTAAAAATGAAAAACAAGTACGTACTAATTAGGGTGAAATACATAAACACTGCTAGAAAAAAAACGCACACATTTGTAGAAACAGTCTCAAGCACAAAATTAAATCAATGCAACTGAAATCAAACTGAAATCATGAGGTGGCGTTATCTATCAG
Organism: Rhipicephalus annulatus; assembly: GCA_013436015.1. Classification (NCBI taxonomy): domain Eukaryota; kingdom Metazoa; phylum Arthropoda; class Arachnida; order Ixodida; family Ixodidae; genus Rhipicephalus; species Rhipicephalus annulatus. The sequence continues at coordinate 137,924 of WOVY01014717.1, read as the reverse complement.
GGTAGTATAAACGATATTGTCTAATCGAAGAGATGCATGTATTTTGCGAGGTCAGGAATGCCATGTTCAGGAACAGCATATGTAGGCAATGTATTCCACTCGCTAGTAGTTCGCGGAAAAAAGTAATGTCTGAAAAGGTTAGTACGTGCAAAGTATGGTGTCAGATTATGATTATGACTATGTCTGGTTTTCCTGGAAGAAGACGGCGTGAGAAATTCACGAGGATCGATATATAACTGCCGATTTTGAAAAAGGAAAAGAAACTTAATTGAGTGTGGCGATAGCTCTACACTGTTTCAAGAGTGGAATGTTTTCTGTAGCCATAGGTCATGAAGGTGAGTCAAGATTGCGATAGGCACTATAGACGAATTTTGCCGCGATCCTCTGCACCATTTCGGGTTTATAAATGTCATTAAAATGAATCTAATTGCTTTCCTTTGCATTCCGTTTGTAATGGTAATTAATAAATTAGTTGATGGAAACCAAGCAGGAGTAGCATATTCTAATACTGATCTAATCAGTGTGTTATAACCCAGTAATTTAGTATCACGGGTGTATTATAGTGAGTGTAAAATAATGAGTGATCTAATAAATGTCTTATAAGCCAGTAACTTCGCTTTGTATGCTAATGTGTGGGGCTTTGCACCCCCCCCCTCGACCCTTCCCCCTCTAAGCGCAGGCATATGAAAATAGGTGTTTTTCTCATATGCTTGAGGTCTTAAGCAAGTGCCACCCTACCTTCTTCCCCTCCCCCTCCAAACAAGAAATGAAGAGTAATGGTTACGGGCCTGTTCAGATATAAAATGAATGTGTTGGGAGGTGAATAGTAAAGTTAGCACATTTATTTGGAAACGTGAACTGGTAGAAGACAGGATAGTATTACGTTATGTGCAAGTGATAAACGCTCGTGTGAAACGCGGGAGGCAAATTAATGCTTTAATTCACACTATAAAAAGTCCCTCGTGAAAAAAAAGAAGTCCCTGCATACACTGCACACTATACTGTGAGGCTGTGCAGTGACCTGTTTATCACTTATATGCTAATCAAGGCGCTGGATAATTACACAGGTTCGAATTTAAAATTGCACAGTATGTAGAGATTCACCATGGCTGCGCCGAAAAAAAAGCGTTTGCACCTTGTCAGTGTGTTATAAGTTCCAAATCATGAAGGCGAGGCTTTCATCACCCTATACCTAATTTCACTCATTATTTAGAGATTACTGCTAGCGGAATCATATAAACATGAATAGGCGCTTGACAGTGAACAGATGTTTGTGTTCTGACATGCTTCCTTCCAGCAAGAAGAGTCTCACAGACGACCAGTGTGACTTCCAACCAGGCGATGACATGCCCATTCCAAGACTTTCACCAGAGCTCAAGATCACAACAGATCCTCTGGGTATGTCAGCACGTTCTGCGCGGTTCTTATAAGCTCTTTCGTGTGAGACTTGCCTGTTAAAAACGCGGATAGTGACAAGTAATAACCGTTGTTCTTTTGTGTACGCATATATATATATATATATATATATATATATATATATATATATATATATATATGCTGCACTATCAAGCTACGCTGCATGATGGCGTGTTTCCATATCCTGAAGAGCGAAGTAATTGAAATTTAGGGGCTTCCGTGACATGCGGGATAATGATCATATCTGAGCAGAAACATCATGCATGTCTTACCGTATGATTTGTGTGATACGTGATGCCCCAGCACTGATGCTGGCTAGATAATGAGAATGGCGAGGCGGTCCGGCATGGTCTATTGGCTGAGTGTGACAGGTGCCAGCCACGAACACTGGCAAAATAGCGGCGCTTATGCAGCACCTGTCGTTTGAGCTCAAATTCTGACTTTACTACGACGTCATAAGTGATGTTTCTCATATTTTGTTTTATATGAAAAAGATATAGCCATTATTCAACGCCCAAAAAGCCCTAAGAGCATTTGCTACAGATATACGCACGTGAACACTAACACATATAAAGAATTTTAATTTCGCTCCTAATAACGAGTCGAGGTAAGCATGATCAATTGAAGGTCGTAAAATGGGTGGAACATGTGACTTGGATTCATATGAAGCGATATTCTGATGTAGTCTGAAGTAGGCCAGTTACTACCCTGCAGTATCAGAGTGTTCTTTCTTCCTGTGCACTCTGTTTACTGCGAAAAGGTCATACAGGGTAGTGCTGGCCACGCAGAGATACCAAGTATCCCGGAATATAGATATCAAATTATCTGTACAGATATCAAAATACAGATTAAGATGCATTTTTGGTTGACATTACGGAATATTTCCGAAATTCTTCTGAAAAAAAAGAGAACGAAAAGTATTCCTTAATACAGATAAATAATGCAAGTATCACAATACTGGTTTCAATTTAGGGATACTGATGCTCTGCAAAGAAATTCGTTAGGTGCAGGATACTATCGGGAAAAATGTTTCATTGCATTGAAACTTGTTAGTGAACCATATCTCTCGAATCACTAATGAACATTGACTCAAGAAGAAAAGTATACATTTATTCTGGATACAACATCTGTATTGCGGATATTGTCGTTCCATTAGCTACATTCGAGCAACGTCAGATTCTCAAATAGGGTGTCGTTTGGACAACGCTGTTACGGCCTGAACAGGAGACATGCGAAATGACTTGCCACCGAAAAATATAGGCGTGCGGCACCTGCCTCCGCGATGCTGCCGTCGAAACATCGGGTGCTGTACCCTTTGACGTCTTCCACTTTGTCGGCGACCAAAAGCGTGCCTTTGCTTGACGTAGCATTAAATTCTTCCGTTACCTCACAGAAACATCTTAGTTGAGTTCGACAAAAAAAAACAACGATATACGCAAGTCCTGCACAATATCCCGATATGATCAGTACATCAACGTATTCTACTACAGAGATACGAATACATTTTGCAAATATCTCTGAGTGTTCTCTCAATATGTATCTCTCAATACAGAGATACAGCTACCCAAAAATATATTTATGACTTATCGCGATACTGGCTGGCCCTAATATAGGGCATGAAGCAAAGCGCGTAGGTGTATACGCTTATTTTGAACGACATCGTTCAAAATGTGTGCCGTGAACAAGATAATATACACATGCGATGGCAGGAATGTTGTACTGTCTGTTACCGTATACATACATTTGTTAACCTCACAGACCGCGACGAACAAAGCGATCACTTATAGGCGAAGAATGGCATGCGCTTTCGTTGCATTTCCATGTTTTTTCGCCGTTTATCATTTGCCCTTCCCACTTGCCATTAGTATCATACCCAGAATTTTTTTTTCAGGGGTGCGAAGGTGAGCAGAAGTTTAACCATACTTTATATATGTCCGCGCATGAGTTTCTATATTTTGCGCTTATATTAACGCATGCGAAATGAAAAATTTTCGGAGAAGGGCGCTGTTGAACGAATCCCCAGCCCTCCCCCCATGGTCACGCCAGTGTTTGCTATAATCTATTTTATGTCATGCGAGTGATTTGAGTGCCATGCCTTCGACCGCAGTGGCAGACGTCAGTTGTTTGAAGAACGATGAAGGGCAGTCACCGTTCCACAAGTATCTGACGGAAATACCAGAAACAGAACTGTCGCCTTTTTCCCTGTACATGCCGACGATACCCGACGAGGCAGACCTGGAAGCACAGATGGCCATTGAGCATCTGACCGAATGCTGCCACGAAAAACTCAGCGTTCTCACGGAGGAGGAGTTAGTCCCTCTGAACCTCGACGTGCTCATCAGCGAGGACCGCAAGGTCACCACAGATGCCGAAAAAGGTACGAGACACGGCTACTGTCGCGTCTAGTTATAACTCACTAGAATGGCGCCGCCGACGTGTCAGCAAACTATAGAAACTTCCACCGTTTCGCTTGCTTGCAGGCATACACATTTCAGGTGCCGTGAAATCACGTTTGTTGGGGCATTATGTACAACGATCGTGCCACTCAGAATTTCATCAGGCATCATGGGGGCCAGTAGCTATTGAGTGCGGCAGCGCATTGCAAGCGTAATCTTTTGGATGCGAAGCAGCTCTTTGACTAGCCTGTGTAACGCTGTCCCTCCGTAAGAACACGCTGCGTGCCGCAGGTGTTGGCGCGGTCCCAAATAGGTCACGCCGCTGTTGCGCATTGACGTCACGCTCTCCTCACAGTGTGCTCTGACGTCACTCTCTCCCTCGCCTGCCGCGTGCTCATCGCGGCACCAGGAGCTGCCGCCTCGTCCGTTCGCCTGCAACACCTGCCGCGACCGCCGCTCTCTACACCGCCGACTCGTCGGTTCACACGCAATAAACCTGACGCGCTCCTAACGTACGCGTTGAAATATGTCTGTACGTGTGACCTACAAGACTTACGCCAGCCATCGCTTCAAACAAATCTTCTAGCGCTCACTGCAGCATCCTCCTAAGCGCCGTTCAACCTGTGATGCCATCCACGCGCAACGCGGCTGCTGCGCATCCCATCAGTGTTGTCTTCGGAGAAATGGTCGAAGTTTTTTTACCACAATGCACTTGTATAAAGTTCTGTTAGGCGGCGGTTGGGCGCTTCACTTCACATAGTGCATTTAACACATAATGTTAGTTATAAGAAAAAAAATCATGCAAGCGCTGACATGCTAGCGCACTTTAGCTCCCGTGCAATTTCTTAAAAATAGTTTCACGAAAAATACGGAGAAAAATGACCTAAACAATGCCTTTAATAGGCTGCACAGCCTGTTGCAAGATGCATCGAGTTGTGGTGCTGGTGAAGAGTTTTAAAATCTCATGGTCTGCTAAACGAGCAAATAGCTTGGTCATGATATCGATCTGGACAGGTCATTCACTTCTGAAATAAAAGTTTTGAGACTAACACGTTTTCAACTGGCTATGCCGTGTAAGCCGTAAGTTTAAGAGAGCGAAAATTATCCAAGTTTGGAGCGAAGGAAAGCCGACTGCCGATATATGCAAGATAATCCTGGAGGTTCGAATTAAACATCCAGGGGATCTTAAAAAGCGCCGTGGTGGTGCGGGCCCCTTCTGCCACCGCGGCGGCAAGCTTGGGTCGCCGCCCACACGTCGAGGACTGACCAGCACAAGATGAGAAGAAGATGTGGACTTACACCGACTTTTGGATGTGCACACTCTAGTATTGGGCTCGGCGTTCAGTTTTTTCACTCTCGCAAACCTCTTTCAAGGTGAGAGGAACGAGGCAGCAACCATGTTTGAACGTCTACGTTAGTCTAACTCATCCTCTGACGAAGGGAGGCCTCCTACGATAACTGTTGGGATGTAAATACATTTAGCCTTGTTGTGACAACGCTCCCGCAGTGTTATATCCCACATCTTCACAAAGACAAACTGGGCCTTTGAAATCATACTCTCAGTGTATGTATGTATATATATATATATATATATATATATATATATATATATATATTGTGGTAAAGCCTTTTAACAGTGGGTCATCCTCTTCAGCGCCTTCTAGTGGGTTGCCCTTTTCTTAAGAAGAAGAGCAGCTCGTGCAGAGAGTCGATCCCCGCATTGACTGTCGCTGTCGTGAATCGTCGCTGAGTGTCCGTCAATAAACCGCTTAACAATTTGGTGGAGAGTGCTGAGAGTGCTGTGCCCTTCAAACACCTTCGGTCAGCATTCGATGCCCTTGGAGCTTCGATCCCGTACCGTGCCTCCAACCATGTACCAAGACGCCGCCCAGCAAACGCTTCCTCCTACGTCGCCGCCATGTCCCGGTGTCCCCCGCATCCGCGACCCTCCTGTTTTCACCGGAGCGGATGGCACCGACGTCGAGGACTGGCTGGCCATGTACGAACGCGTGAGCGTCCCCAACCACTGGGACGAGGCAGGTAAACTCGGCAACCTGTTTTTCTATCTCGCGGGTGTGGCCGGCATGTGGTACAACAACCACGCATCTGATTTCCCGACATGGTCCGCTTTTAAAACCGCTGTCGTCGACGTGTTCGGCCGCCCGGCCGTTCGTAAGCTGCAAGCTGAACAGCGTTTACGTGAACGAGCTCAGCAGACCGGCGAGTCCTTCACAAGTTATATCGAGGACATCCTTGACTTGTGCAAGAAAGTCGACCTGAACATGTCGGAGGCTGACAAAATCACTCATATTCTAAAAGGCATCGCCGACGATGCCTTCACGATGCTTCTGGCAAAGAACCCCCGCACTGTGGCCGAAGTCATCATGTTATGCCAAAGTTACGACGAGCTGCGGCGGCAGCGCTTGATGACCCGTCGCCCGCCACCACGTGATGCTGATCTCTCGGCCTTGTCAGCAGTTCCAGACCACGCAACCTTGCTCGCCGAAATCAAGTCGTTCGTGCGTGAGGAAGTTACCCGCCAGGTCTCTCTACTGGCTTTTGCTTCCCCACAACAAGCTCAACAGCCATCAAGTACACTTCTACCTCCGCTCCGCCGAGCCATTCAGCAGGAAATCGCGGAGGTCGTCCCTGAATACCACCAGCCACCTCCTGCATCTGTGCCACTCAGCTACGCCCAAGTTGTTGCCAGGCCGCCCCCACCGATTTCTGTCACTGTTCCGCTAAATTACACCGACACCGTCGTGAGGCCCCAGGCCTTTGGAGAACCAGTCTCGCCTACATACGCCGGCGTCACCCACGTGCCCCGAGTGCCGCCTACCATGCACTCATATCAGCAGCCGGCTCGCCAATCGCGTTCTGCGACATGGATGCGACCAGCAAACCAATGGCGCACTGCTGATAATCGCCCCATCTGCTTTGCTTGCGGTTGCGCCGGTCATGTCGCACGATACTGCAATCGTGTGCAGCAACCGCAGGTCGCCTCCAACTTCCCCAGTCAGTCAAGCCGCTCTTATGACCAACCGCCGCCTATGTCACCGTCGTCCCGCCCCGTTTCATCTACCCGCCGTTCACCATCTCCACGACGTCGCTCACTGTCACCGATGCGGCCACGTCCACTCGAGGGCGACCAGGAAAACTAGTCGTCGCAGTCCACGAGGCAAGGGCTGCGATGCTGTCGAACTGCGGAAGCCCTCAGGAAAGCCCGTCGAACGTGATAGACGTGCTTGTGGATGGCGTTCGTGCATCTGCCCTTGTAGATACTGGAGCCGCCGTATCCGTGATGGACGAAAAACTTTGCCGATTACTTCGTAAAGTGACCACGCCGCTTTGCGGGCTCTCCCTCCGTACAGCCAGCGCCCAAAGCATTCACCCTACAGCGATGTGCACCGCCCGCCTTATGATTCAGGACGTGATGTATGCGGTCGAATTCATCATAATTTCTTCATGCTCTCATGACGTCATCCTAGGATGGGATTTTCTCTCCCGCCACGACGCCGTCATTCATTGCGCACCAGCAGAAATAGAACTCGCGTCATTCTCTTCTTTGACGCCGGCTGACAGTCCATCCGCTGCAAGCAAGTTACTTGTCAGAGACGACACTCGAGTGCCTGCAAACTCGTCCGTTGCGGTGTCGCTCTACTGCGCAAGCCTTTCTGACACCGCTGCACTCCTCTCACCATCTCATCGTGTTTTCATAAGAAAAAGCTTGCTGGTTCCTTTCGCGATCGTGCAACTCACTGACGGCAGCACCACTATTTTTGTTGTGAACTCATCTCCGTACAGCGTTACGTTGGTGCGAGGAGAATGTCTCGGCAGCGTGGAACCCATCGAAGACGCGCAAGTTATGGATCAACCCGATGACATGCACTGCCCAAGTTCCTGTACGCTTGGTGCTGTTTCGACATCTGCTTCATCATCCGATGATATATTCGGTTCCTGCATACCCGACGACCTTACGCAGGGCCAGCGTTCCCAGCTTTTGGGCCTGTTGGAAGAATTCCGCTCTTCTTTCGATGTCGCTCAACCTTATCTCGGCCGCACATCCACCGTTACGCATCGCATCGACACAGGCGCACATCCACCGCTGCGGCAACGTCCATATCGCGTATCTCCCACAGAACGCCGTGTAATCAACGAGCAAGTCGACGACATGCTTCGTCGCGATGTTATTCGCCCCTCTAGCAGCCCCTGGGCATCTCCTGTCGTTCTCGTCACGAAGAAGGACGGTTCTGTGCGGTTCTGTGTGGACTACCGACGCCTCAACAAGGTCACTCGTAAGGACGTGTATCCACTACCGCGAGTAGATGACGCGATTGACAGCCTGCAAGGAGCAGAATTCTTTTCATCCCTCGATTTGCGCTCAGGGTACTGGCAAGTACCTATGGCTGAGGACGCTCGACCAAAGACCGCTTTTGTCACCCCCGACGGCTTGTACGAGTTTAACGTTATGCCGTTTGGGCTGTGCAATGCGCCCGCCACCTTTGAGCGCATGATGGATACAGTTCTGCGTGACCTGAAATGGCACACGTGCCTGTGCTACCTCGATGACGTCGTCGTTTTCGCTCCTGACTTCTCGACGCACCTTCAACGCCTTCGGCATGTTTTAACGCGTCTGAGAAACGCCAGTCTGCAACTGAACCTAAAGAAGTGCCAATTTGCAGCTCGGCAGCTGACAATACTCGGCTACATCGTGTCCAAGGACGGAATTCTTCCTGATCCAACCAAGCTTCGGGCCGTGACCGAGTTCCCCAAGCCGACATCCGTGAAGGAACTGCGCAGTTTCGTAGGACTGTGTTCCTACTTTCGGCGCTTCATTCGAAACTTCGCGACTATCATATCACCGCTGACGAAGCTTCTCGGAAGTAACGGGCCTCTCCATTCGTGGTCATCACAGTGCGACGACGCTTTCAGTACACTTCGTCGTTTGTTGACGTCGCCTCCCATACTCCGCCACTACGATCCTACGGCCCCTACAGAGGTACACACGGATGCCAGTGGTGTCGGCCTCGGCGCTGTCCTTGCGCAGCGCAAACCAGGGTTCCCGGAATATGTCGTGGCGTACGCGAGCCGTACGCTTACTAAAGCCGAGACTAATTACACAGTCACCGAGAAAGAATGTTTGGCAATCGTCTGGGCCCTTGCAAAGTTCCGACCTTATTTGTATGGTCGCCCATTTGATGTCGTCACCGACCATCACGCACTATGCTGGTTGTCATCATTGAAAGATCCCTCAGGCCGTCTCGCCCGGTGGGCACTTCGCCTGCAAGACTATGACATCCGCGTGCTGTACCGCAATGGAAGGCAACATGCTGACGCCGACGCCCTGTCGCGCTCTCCCTTGCCTGACGACAATGCCAACAACTCAGGGTCTCACCTTGCCATTTCTTCGATTAGCATTCATGCTATTGCTACTGAACAGCGCAAGGATCAATGGATTACCTCACTGATAGACTTGCTGACTGATCCATCCACTCCATCCACTCGCGCGTTGCGTCGTCAAGCCCACCATTTCGCCGTTCGCGACGACCTCCTCCATCGACGCAATTACCACGGTGACGGCCGCCAGTGGCTACTAGTCATACCTCGCAGTCTGCGCTCTGACATATGCGAATTCTTTCATTCTGATCCGCAGTGTGCACACTCCGGGGTATCGAAGACTTACCACCGCATTCGCCAACGGTACTTTTGGCGCGGCATGTACCGCTACGTGCAGAAATTCGTTCGCTCCTGCATAGAATGTCAGCGCCGCAAAACTTCAACGCACCCGTCGCCGGTAGGCCTGCAACCTCTACCTTGCCCTGCCAGGCCGTTTGGGCGTGTTGGCATCGATTTGTATGGGCCACTTCCACTAACGTCAGCTGGTAACCGCTGGGCCATTGTTGCTGTGGACCACCTCACGCGATACGCCGAAACGGCCGCTCTTCCCGCGGCTACAGCGAGCGATGTGGCTTCCTTTCTGCTCCAACGATTCATTCTGCGACACGGCCCACCCCAGGAACTGCTCAGTGACCGAGGCCGTGTCTTCCTGTCTGAAGTCGTTCAAGCCATTCTCAAAGAGTGCAACGTTGTTCACCGCAAAACTGCTGCTTACCACCCGCAGACGAATGGCCTCACTGAACGCTCCAACCGTACGCTGGGCGACATGCTCTCCAAATACGTCGCCGCCGATCACACAAATTGGGATTCCATTCTACCCTTCGTCACCTACGCATATAATACCGCCCCTCAGAGCACTACTGGCTTTTCACCGTTCTTTTTATTATATGGAAGGCACCCGTCACACACCATCGACACGATACTTCCGTACAGGCCAGATCCGTCTGAGTGGGCACCTATTTCTGCTACAGCCAAGCTTGCTGAAGAATGTCGAGAGCTTGCAAAGACCTTTACTGCGCATGATCAAGAGCGGCAAAAAAGCATTCGCGCTGACGCCAGTACTACTGCACCCACATTCCTCCCTGGAGCGCTCGTCTGGCTCTCGATCCCTACTACTGCAACTGGCCTATCTTCAAAACTATTGCCTAAATTCGAAGGCCCCTACCGTGTCGTCAAGTGCACTTCCCCAGTCAACTACTTGATTGAACCCATCGAACAATCTTCGGACATGCGTCGTCGAGGACGTGACATTGTTAACGTGGAGCGCCTCAAGGCCTACCATGACCCGCTCATTGTAACCAGCTGTTAGGTCGCCAGGCGGCTCCCTTTTCGTACCCGGGGTAGTTGTGGTAAAGCCTTTTAACAGTGGGTCATCCTCTTCAGCGCCTTCTAGTGGGTCGCCCTTTTCTTAAGAAGAAGAGCAGCTCGTGCAGAGAGTCGATCCCCGCATTGACTGTCGCTGTCGTGAATCGTCGCTGAGTGTCCGTCAAGAAACCGCTTAACAATATATACAAAACGCATTTTAGGTGTCATTGCAAACCATTTTTTTACAATATAAATCTTCTTTAGAATAAGATAAAATCTACGCTTCTAATTGAAAAAAAAGGTCATACAGTAGGCAATCGTTGATATGCGAAGCACAAATAAGGAAGGTTGATATGTCCCTTTAAAATCAGCTCAACATTATGAGGCGGACGTAAATTATGCCGTACATGACTTCCATGTCATGATTATCATGTTTGGACGTGTCGTTCACCTTTGTTGTCTATTCAAGTAGCGTGATACCAAATTCGGTAAATGTAGAGCTAGCGGAACGGCCATGAGAACGCTATGAGTGTAGCATGTAGTCACGTCTTTACATGACACGACTGTCACGATTAATATTTTCATCACTCATATGCCTTCATCTATTCACGTCCCGTAGTACTAAATTAAGTATATGTGAGGCTAGCGAAACGACCGCAAGTGCATCATGAGCGTGGTATGTTGTCATCTTCTTACTTGTAACGTGTGTCATGATTATGTTTGCACCAGTCATATATTTTTGTGATTCATTGACGTCACGTAACATCAAATTTGGTATATGTGAAACTAGCGGAACCACCGTGAGTGTACTATGAGCGTAGCATGTAGTCATGTTTCACATGACACGCATGTCAAGTTTTCCACGTTAGGGTCTGTCACTTATGCTCGCCATGCAGTCATGTCATACCATACCAGTCTGCAATATGTCTTGTGAACGAAACCAACGCAAGACCAGCAAGACCATGAAATGAAAATCATGACATTCATAACACACATGTCACGATTTTCGTGTTATGACTTGCCACTTATGCTCGTCATACAGTCATGGTATACCATGCCAATATCAGTATCGATACTATTAACGAAACGGCCAGGAGAGCTAAAAGTCGTAGGCGGCTATATAGATAGATAGATAGATAGATAGATAGATAGATAGATAGATATGCTCAATGTTGCCAAAGTTCGCTAAGAAGTGCTTCGCTTTTAGAAGTAGCATTGTTATCGCGTCGGGTCGGGAAGTTTATTCAAACCGTCTTAAAATAGGACTTTTGGGCCACTAGCTGTAGCTTAGAAGTCGTCATAGCACCAGACGACTCGTCTTCCTTGTCGTTGTGATCTTGCTCTATAATAGCTCCAAATCTACGTGATAGCACTGAGCAATCAATGGCGCGAGTAACCAATGACCTGTGCTGGTGAAGTTATTTGCTTTATTATACATTTCCTAAGTCGAATTCGTACTTCCTCCCCAATGGTTCCTACTAAACCGCTGACATGAATAAATGGCGGTGTATGATAATGGTTTCTTTATTTACTTCGCAGTTTAAAGTCAAACATAGTATGTGCAGCATGTCGGAATTCAGAAGCAATCTGCAACGTTTAAGAAAGTTTGCTTTGCGGTTCTATTTGGAGCAGAAAACGTTTTCGACTTTATACTTTCTTTTTGCTTTTTGGAAGGGCTTCAGATTTCGGGGTTCGTTTTACAGTGATTTTCGAAAGCTGTTTTATGTCGGTGCACTCGCAAGGGACCACCACTCACCCAAGCATAAACAGAAGGACACCCTTGATTAGCGCCTCTGTACATACTGCTGCTTTTCAGAAATGACATCAATACGCCTACTTGCTGTCGCTTTCGTGGAAACCTCCCTAGACAACGTAATGGAGCAGATATCGTTTATGTGGCTGCTATAAAACAAAGCCCCACTGATATAGGTGAGACTTTTGCAACTATGTCATGGGAGCAGTACCCGACAGCTTTTAACGAACTGGTTCTATATTGTCAAATAAGGTGCACTAGCTGAGCCCATACTTCCCAGCACACTTCACATAAGCTCAAAATGCAGATATTGTTTACACGATTAACAAATGGGTGATTCAGCATTACAACTCGGTTAAAACAATATACAGTTATCCAAATTTCTTTCAACAAAATAAAAATTTGTTGGCCTGGTTAGAACAACTGAATATTGTACAACGGTGAATGCGAATTTAGTCTGGATACAATTCCAAGTTTTATAGCTTTTTTGTCCCATTCAGTAGAGTTGAGGACATGGTTTTTATTGCGTAATAGAAGTGTTTAATAAACGTAAAAGTGACGTCAATATTTTATTATTCTTCATAATTACTTTCAAGCTTACCACGGCGCTGTTCTAGCTCAGATCTCGCAGGAAATTTGTATTTTATTAGCCAAATCCGAGCACAAATCTGGATAAACAGGCATTTGTAGGTAAGAGGAGAATATTTGTTGGATAACGGGTATGGCACACACAGTGACAAACAAGAAAAGCTGCCTCTGAGTTTTATCAGAAGTGCACATAATACATGAGAACGAAAAAATTTTATAATTCAACCGTGACCGCATTGCTGTTCGAAACAAGTTCGGGTTATCTTAGAACATTTAATTAAAAAGTAACATTTGGTAAAGGACAGACATTTGTCACCTAATGTCAGAAATATAGAGGAACAATACAACACGTCCTCATTTAAAAATATGCATCATAAGTGTGTGTTTAGGAGCTAGTTTACATGAAGACCGGGGTTTAAGGGAGAGGGCACAAAAGGTAAAAATGTCCGCCATAGAGCTATGCAAAATGCGGTTGGAGTAATAATGATATAAAGTAGAGTTAACAAAAAAAAACACAACAGGAAAGCCAAAGTTCATCTGCGATAAAATGCGCAAAGTTAAGCTATTAGTTTACAGGGGTTGCCAGGAAAACATATTTAGTTCACGCAGGAAAGCCACTATATAGAATAAGCTTTTTTTGTTCATGGTGTCTATGCTTCTTAACACCAATATTTCACGTAATCGGTGCTGTTTCTGGCGCCTTTGGATATAGTACCTTCGACTGCGAGATATAAATGTTTGAAAACAAGCAAATACATTTTCATTGAAAGAGATGACAACTTAAGATATATCTTTTGAGAACTTCCCTGGTAGAGTTGGTAGAGGGGGATTACAAGGTTCTAGTTCCAATCCTACTCGGTAACAGGTGGCTTTGGCTTAGAAACTGGCATATCGTTTCGACGATACCGCCCGCACCTTTCCACCTGCCGAAGAGCCCAATGCCATTGACCATTCTCGGAACACTTGGTACAGCCGCTCGCCTTCACCACGTGGGCACCAGTCTCGATCGCCGCAAACACGTCGTCCATCGTCCCGTTCGCCGCAGCCACGGCGCTTCTCGTCCCCCGTGGCTTCCGGCCGCGTTGTCTCGGAAAACTGAGAAATGCAGCCCCCGGAGGTGGTGCTGCATTGACGACTTCCGCAGCAAATCCTCTTTCCGTTCCCACCAGACGAAGTGTAATAGACGTTAAAGTAGACGGCGAACCTGTACAAGCACTTGTCGACACCGGCGCAAGCATTTCGGTCATGAGTTCAAGCCTACGCACACGTTTAAAGAAAGTTCTGACACCAGCGGCTGCACAAATGCTCCGTGTGGCCGATGGCGGCACGCCGATGGTTCTCGGTCTGTGCACTGCCCGCTTACGTATAAAGGACCACACTACTTCTGTCATTTTAGCCGTGATTGACCACTGCCCTTATGACATTATCCTAGGCCTGGACTTCTTGTCGAATCATTCTGCTCTGATCGATTGTGCTACAGGCGTTCTTCAGCTAGAGTTGCCTCAGATAGTCGCTGAACCCCACACTGCCCCGCCGCGCCTGTGCTCTCTTCAGGATGTGCGGCTGTCAGCTCAGGCAGCCACCTTCGTCGTTTTGACCGCACAGCCCCAAGTTCCCGATGGTCAATATGTCCTCCTTCCTCTCGCCGACGTCCTCTTGAGCCGCAACATTGCCATTCCCCATACGCTTGTGACTGTTACTGACAATTGTACCTCGCTTCCACTTCTCAATTTCAGCTTGTGCCCTCAAGTGCTTCCTCGTGGCATGTTCTTGGCCAGCGTATCTAATGCTGACGAATTCGAAATAGCAGCGCTCACCACCGAGATTGATTTACTTCAGTCTCCTGTAGCGAACAGCACCTGTTCTCGGCCAGATCGTTTCTCGAAGATGATTGCACCCGACCTCAATCCTGCGCAAGCCAATGACATCCATCGCCTTCTCGCGTCATATACCGACATTTTTTCTTTCGACGACAGACCTCTAGGGCAAACATCCACTGTTCAGCACCGTATAAATACTGGTGACGCCAGTCCTATTCGCCGACGCCCCTATCGTGTCTCCCCCACTGAGCGTAGAGTTATCCAAGCAGAAGTGGACAAAATGCTCAACAAAGGTGTCATAGAACCATCAAGTAGTCCTTGGGCCTCCCCTGTCGTCCTTGTGAAGAAAAAAGATGGTACCTGGCGCTTCTGCGTTGACTATCGCCACCTAAACAAGATCACACGCAAAGACGTGTACCCGCTACCACGCATCGATGACGCGTTGGACTGCCTACACGGGGCTACATACTTCTCGTCTATAGATCTTCGGTCCGGCTACTGGCAGATTTCTGTCGATGAAATGGACCGCGAGAAGACGGCCTTCATTACACCAGATGGTTTATACCAGTTTAAGGTCATGCCTTTTGGACTCTGTAACGCCCCTGCCACATTCGAACGAATGATGGACTCTCTCCTGCGTGGTTACAAGTGGTCTACTTGTCTTTGTTACCTAGACGATGTGATAGTCTTTTCATCTACTTTCGATAGCCACCTGACCCGTCTCGCTGCAATTCTCGCAGTCTTCAGAACAGCTGGGCTACAACTCAATTCCAAGAAGTGTCAATTTGGTCACCGTCAGATTGCCATTCTGGGCCATATTGTAAACGCCGATGGTGTCCAACCAGATCCCGAAAAGATCCGCGTCGTCCGTAGCTTTCCAGTGCCCCGTTCTACATCCGATGTCCGTAGCTTCGTCGGCTTATGTTCCTACTTTCGCCGTTTTGTGAAAAACTTCGCCGACGTTGCCCGGCCACTGACAGATTTGCTGAAGAAGGATACCACATTCTCATGGGGCCCTGAGCAGGCTCAAGCGTTCGCCGCTCTCATCGGCTACCTCACTACGCCCCCCATACTTGCCCACTTTAATCCTTCTGCTGCCACAGAGGTTCGCACCGACGCCAGTGGCCACGGTATCGGCGCAGTTCTCGCTCAGCGGCACCACGGTAGACAGTGCGTGATAGCTTACGCCAGTCGCCTGCTTTCTCCCCAGGAGATGAATTATTCCATCACCGAGAGAGAGTGTCTAGCTTTAGTTTGGGCCGTCGCCAAGTTTCGGCCATATTTATATGGTCGCATTTTCACTGTCGTTACGGACCACCACGCCCTCTGTTGGCTGACTTCTCTGAAGGACCCGACTGGACGTCTGGCTCGCTGGGCTCTGAGGCTTCAGGAATTTTCGTTTAGCGTCAGCTACAAGTCTGGCCGTTTGCACAAGGACGCAGACTGTCTTTCTCGATATCCGGTAGATCCTCCTGATCCCGTTGCGCCTGACCTGGAGAGCAGAGTAATGGCGTTCACAGACGTCAGCGATATGCGCATCGAACAACGACGGGATGAGTCATTGCGCACTATCATCGACGCCATCCAGTCTGACAGCCATGACGCTGAATCCCGTATGTTCGTGCTGCATGACGGCATCCTCTACCGCCGCAACGTCACCACTGAAGGCCCTGAGCTTCTGCTTGTCATCCCTCGTCATCTACGGCCTGCCATACTTCAACAACTTCACGACGCACCAACAGCGGGACACCTCGGCGTTTCCCGCACATACGACCGCGTGCGACGTCGATTTTTCTGGCCTGGATTGTACCGCAGCGTACGTCGATATGTCGCCACTTGCGACCTCTGCCAGCGCCGGAAAAGACCTTCTTTGCTGCCAGCTGGATATCTTCACCCAATTGAAGTCCCCTCTGAACCATTTCATCGCGTGGGACTCGACCTTCTTGGCCCTTTTCCGACGACGACACTCGGAAATAAATGGATTGCCGTCGCCACAGATTATGCGACCCGTTACGCGATAACAAAGGCCATGCCAACCAGTTGCGCCACTGACGTCGCGGATTTTCTTCTTCATGACGTCATCTTACACCATGGTGCACCCCGACAGCTGCTTACGGACCGCGGCCGCTCTTTCCTGTCCAAAGTTGTCGATGACCTCCTTCGCTCGTGTGCTACAGCGCATAAGCTATCTACCGCCTACCACCCACAAACTAATGGCCTAACTGAACGTCTCAACCGCACGCTCACAGAGATGCTTTCGATGTACGTCTCCGATGATCATCGAGACTGGGATACCACGTTGGCCTATGTGACCTTCGCATATAACTCCTCTCGACATGACACTGCGGGATTCTCGCCTTTTTATCTTTTATATGGTCGCGACCCCATATTGCCATTTGAAACCACCTTGCCTCTCGTGCCATCTGCTTCCGAGTACGCGCGCGAAGCCATTGATCGGGCTCACATGGCTCGTCAAGTTGCCCAGTCTCGCCTCACCAGGTCACAGGATATGCAAAAAGCCCGCTACGACCACCGGCATCGAAATATAACGTTTGCCCCAGGTGACCACGTGCTCCTCTGGTCACCGTGTCGCCGTGTAGGTCTCTCCGAAAAACTTTTGTCCCGATACGCCGGACCCTACCTAGTCTTACGTCAAGTTAGCGACGTAACCTACGAGATAGCGCCATTGCACTCCAGTACGTCACCAAGTTCGTCACTAGTTGACATTGTCCATGTTTCGCGCATGAAACCCTACTTCTGTCGCACTTCTCCGGACTCTCGCCGAGACGGCGCTCCAACGCCCGGGGGTCCTGCTACGGAGAGGAAGAAAAGGAAGAGGTGCGACTGACAGGCGCGCGACTGGGCCAATCAGCCATTGTGTCTCTTGCCTGTAGTTTTTACTCTGCAAATACATCTAGCTCAGAAGCAACCAACCTCGTAACATATATATAGGCTGCTTAGAGCTGTGCCAGTTCAGGGCAGCGACAAGTGAGGGAGTTGTACTTGCCATAGTATATTGCTCGCGCCCTCATGGATTCAATTCCATGGGGTACAATCGGCGGTGCAGGTTTGTCTTCAACGAAAAAGTGGCACCATCGCCACCTGTCACAGAGCATGGTTGGTTTCACCACAGTGACAGCTAACACCACCGTCTTTCTTCAGTAATGTCGCAAGCGTCTTGTCAGGCCATACAGGCTTCTTGACAATCTGCGACGATGATAAGCCTACGTGGTCTGACAGGAAGCTTGTTGCGTTATCTCAGCAAACAGCTATTCTTAAGATAAGCGATATGTACGCCTCAGTGGGTCAATGGCTATAGGGTGCTCGGCTGTTGTCCCGAAGGTCGAGGGTTCGATCCTGGCTGCGGCGGTCACATTTATACGGGGGCAAATCAGTACAGCTGTACTGTGCGATGTTATAACACACTAAAAAACACAAAATAAGCAAACTCTCTGGAGCCCCTCTCCCCCTTCCCCCTCTGAGTCGTCTCTCATAATATTATCAGGGGTTTCGGATGTAGAATCCCATATATTAATAAATATGAGGGACACAACATTCGAATTGCGCTTTAGCCTATAACTGTGGCAAAATGTTT
Organism: Rhipicephalus annulatus; assembly: GCA_013436015.1. Classification (NCBI taxonomy): domain Eukaryota; kingdom Metazoa; phylum Arthropoda; class Arachnida; order Ixodida; family Ixodidae; genus Rhipicephalus; species Rhipicephalus annulatus. Next base: position 119,654 of record WOVY01014717.1, on the reverse strand, counting down.
TGATAGCATGCAGGGTAATGATAATATTTCTATTATATTTTGCTCTTCATTCATTTTCTCTAGTAACCAACAACCTCGTTTAGCCATACAAACTGATGTAGCATTGTTTTTTTAAAGTGGGATAGAACGTTCACCTCCAATGTGCAAGCAGATGAATTGTACTTGTGAAAACCCACTTTAATACGTTAACCTTTGCAAACAAAAGGCTAAATTCGTAAAATTGCTTGTATTGCACAACCTTGCAAACCGGAGGAGCAGAAAAAGTCGATGCATCATCGCCATTCAAAAGCCGGCCTGTGCTGTCACAACAAGACCCACAGGAGGCACGCCCCAAGGTGGCGCCAATTTCAACGGAAGTTGAGCACGCGCGTTCGATGAGTGCAGCAGTTGTTCCGTCAGCAGTCACCAAGGACTTTGTGGCCAATGAGTCCCTCGACATGGGCCAGTCACGTGGTGCCATTGTGCTGTCTGAAGATGGCCAGGACAATTGAACTCGGGCTGATGACCTTATGAGCATGAAGAGTGCGCTAATGCTCCCGGGGAACTACAATCAGGCAGAGTTCGGGGAACAGTTCGCCAAGAAGTTGTGATTTACTGTATACTTTAGTCTTCTTTCTCTACGGTCATGTGAAAATAGATGCAATCTCTGACGTAAGAGTGTGCAGTCAATCGCACTGGCATTTTCGATGACATGTTGCATATAACGAGCACTTTGACCTGTACGACTTCGATGTAACACGAAACGACACATCGACATGAGAGGGCGCATGAGGAGTTTCCCAAGGACTTGACCTTGGTTATCTTGCTTAAGCAGTGACTTAACGTTATCTTCCTAAACTAAAATTAACGGCGTACATGCACAAGACGCCCCACATAAAAAAGACACGACACACACGTTCGCCGACTAACAGTGGCTTTATTCTTTCGGTCGTCAAATATATATATATATATATATATATATATATATATATATATATATATATATATATATATATAAGGGAAAGAAGTGTATACCTAAGGGCTCGTTTTTCCGTGTTTCAACACAATATTAATGAGATATAACAGACAGTAATGCCAAGGAATATACAGGAGAAGTTATTAAAACCAATGGAATGTAAATAAGAAGAAAGAAAAGTGGATGAAAAAATTACCAACTGTGAGCAGGAATCGAACCTACGACCTTCGAATTACGCATCGAACGCGTAAATCGAAGGTCGTAGGTTCGATTCCTGCTCACAGTTGGTAATTTTTTCATCCACTTTTCTTTCTTCTTATTTACATTCCATTGGTTTTAATAACTTCCCCTGTACATTCCTTGGCATTACTGTCTGTTATATCTGATATATATATATATATATATATATATATATATATATATTATATATATATATAATATAGCATCGAACGCGTTATTCGAAGGTCATTCGACTCCTGTTCACGGCAAGTTATTTTTTCAGCTACTTTTTTTCTTCTTATTTACAATACATTGGTTCTAATAACTTCCACTATACATTCCTTGGCATTATTGCAAGAGATGTCATGAATATATATATATATATATATATATATATATATATATCATGAAGCTTGAGAGTCTTGGTTGCGTCAGCGTTTATTTGAGGAAAGACCTCGCAAAACGAACGGGTAGAGCCAGTACACAGACGATGACGATGATGGTGCCACAGAGTGGCCATGAGGACAAAGAGACAAGCGGATGATGGTGATTGTGATCATGTAGGGATGAGAACGATGTAAGTAACAAACACCCACACTAACTCCCCCGCCCCCCCCCTGGAAGCGTACACCTTGGCCGCCGTAAGTAAAGGTGACGGGGAACGTCGCATGAAAGGTTTCATGCGACAAACGTGGACAATCTCTGTGTTGCTGTAACGGCGGTCTGTTGGGGCGACAAGTGATGTCACACGATAATTTACAGGTGGTCTTTTCTAAAACAATGTACGGCCCAATGAAGTGCGGTTGGAATTAGTCACAGAGACCAGGAGTGTTAATATGTGTCAAAAGCAGCACCTCGTCACCAGGTTGGAAAGACACAACGTGATGGGATGCTTCATAGATGATCTTTCACTCGTGCTTTCTCGCTTCTGTATTGATGCGAGCCTGATGACGAGAGTGGGTCAGGCGGAAAATGTATTCTTCGCTAGAAGACTGGCATGAATTCTCATGGCTGTTAAAGAAGGAGACATCGAGAAAGGTAGTCGCGGTGCGTCCGTACAAGAGGTAAAACTGTGAGTAGCAAGTTGTTTTCTGTATGATGGTGTTATAGGCGAATGTGAGGAATGGTAAAAGAGTATCCCAGTTTTTGTGGTCGGATTGCACGTAAGCGGCTAACATGTCAGCAAGGGTTCAGTGAAATCTTTCCGTGAGACCATTTGTCTGAGGGTGGCAGCTTGAAGCTGTCTTGTGAGTAGTTCCAGAAGCACGCACTACTCCATTTACCATTTGTGACTGGAACACTTTACCATGGTCACTAAGCGTACACGAGGAGCCCCATGACATAGGATTATGGCGTGAAGGATAAAGTCTGCAACTTACACAACTGAGCCTGTAATATTGCCCCGCCGCGGTGGTCTAGTGGCTAAGGTACTCGGCTGCTGACCCGCAGGGCGCGGGTTCGAATCCCGGCTGCGGCGGCTGCATTTCCGATGGAGGCGGAAATGTTGTAGGCCCGTGTACTCAGATTTGGGTGCACGTTAAAGAACCCCAGGTGGTCTAAATTTCCGGAGCCCTCCACTACGGCGTCTCTCATAATCAAATGGTGGTTTTGGGACGTTAAACCCCACATATCAATGAGCCTGTAATAACAGAGGAAGTCTCAGAGTAGCGTGTCAGGTGGTCCACGGTGGTCACTATCCATCGTTTGCCATCAAATGAGACGGGAAGAGGCCCGTAAAGGTCGACACCTACAACCTCGAACAGCATTGAAGGGCACGAAAGTAGCTGTAGGGGTCCAGCAGGTGCAGACGTCGGGAGTTTACGACGTTGGCATGGGTAGCAGGAACCGACGTATCGCGCTATACTATCAGAAAGGCCAGGTCAGTAGTAACGACATTGAATGCGGTCAAAAGTTTTTTTTTTAAAACCCGGATAACCAGCAATCAAGTCATCGTGGAAGGCTTCGAGCACCTGAAGTCGATGAGAGCGTGGTAGTACAGGAACCCAGCGGTGGCAGTCAGGGTGGTAAACGTGGCGGTAGAGAACTCCATTGTCCAGCTTAAAGTGCAGGAGTTAACGACGAAGTCACGCGTTTGGTGGAAGAGAGACTCCTGAAAGGTGGCCCATCATGCGTCGGCAGTATGAATTAGACCGCTGGCGGGAGATAAATGTTGGTTCGTCGTCCGAAAAAGGGTTGTCTTATTGATGCAAGCGTATGAACTTTGGTAGAGGTGACGGTTGAGTTCTCACCAACGCTGATATCTGTAGTTGGAAGTGGGCAACGAGATAAAGCGTCGGCGTCTTGATGTTTTCCACCTGACTTGTAAGTTATGTCAAAGTCGTACTCCTGTAAGCGTAGTATCCACCAACCCAAGCGTCCGGACAAGTTCTTCAGTGTAGCATAAGGAATGGTGGTTCATAACGATTGTGAAGTGATGGCGTCGAGACAGGGACGGCACTTCTACACCAACCAAACCACAACCAAACACTATTGCTCAGTTATCCTGTAGTTCTTTTCGGCTTTGGTGAGTACGCGACTAGCTAAGACTTGTCGCGTTGTAGAAGAACGGCTCCAACACCAAGGCTGCTTGCGTCGTTATGGAGGATAGTCGGTGCGGCTTCGTCAAAGTGACAGAGCAGTGGTTCAGACGTGAGGGCCCGCTTAAACAGGTCGAAGGCTGTTTGACATTCTTGAGACCACAGAAAGGGGACGTTGGAAGCAAGTAGCTGGTATAATGGAGCAGCAATAGAAGCGAATTTCTGGATAAACCGGCAAAAAATGGAGGTGAGGCCAAGGAAACTGCGAAGCTCCTTTGGTCTTTCGGGACGCGGAAAGTGAAGGACTGCAGAAATATTGTCAGGGTCGGGCTGGATGCCATCTTTGCTTACGACGTGTCCTAAGATCTCGATAGATTCGCTTGCGAAAAAGCATTTCTTAGCGCGTCAGAACTTGATCTAATCATTCAAGGTGCTCAGGAAACGTTGATGAAAAGATAATAATGTCGTCCATGTAGCAAAGGCAACTTTTCCATTTCAGGCCGCACAGCACGGTATCTAGCATGCGTTCAAAAGTCGTGGGTGCGTTGCAGAGCCCAAAAGGCGTTAAGTTGAATTCATATAGCCCGTCGGGGCTTGCGAACGCCATTTTCTCGTTATCGTCTTCATGCATGGGAATCTGCCAGTACCCAGAACGCAAGTCGATGTTTGAAAAGAATGCCCCGCCTTGTAGGGAATCAAGGGAGTTGTCAATGCGTGGCATAGTGTACACGTACTTGCTTGTGATCCTATTGAGCGCCCGGTAGTCCACGCAAAAACGCACAGAGCCATCCTTTTTACGGACCAAAACATTAGGAGACGACCAAGGGCTAAATGAGGGACGGATGACTTCCCGTTTAAGCAAGTCAGACGTTTTCTTCTATAATTTTTCTTTCAGCTAGAGACATGCGGTAGGGTCGGTAGTGTATAATATATGTCCAACTGTTTGAATTCGATGAGCTGTAGTATTAGTGCGGCCCAGCTTATACGAGAAAATATCGAAAGAATTTGCGTGTTTCTGTAACAACGCGAGCAACTGCTGCCTCTGTGAATTCGTCAAGTCACTGCTGATAGTGGTGGTAAAGACGGAGGAAGAAACATGCTCACCGAGAGAAGGGTGTTTGGATGCAATGGTCTGAAGTAGCATGACAAATACAGGCTCGAATTCGGCAACACGGGCCACAGTAGTGCCGTGTGGCAGTAAGATCTTCCCCGGTATAGAGTTTACAGCGGTGACAAGTGCATAGCCATTGCAAAAACGAACAACACCGGACGGAAGAACTATGCCCTTACGAACGCGAAGTGCTGTCGGGGAGACCAATACATCACCGTGATAGATGTCGTTGGGCGTAATACTGACAATTTGCTCTTGTAGTGGCGGCAGTTTGTTTGATGTCTTTCGCAGCGACCAGACGAAGTGGCTTGTGATTGTCGTCGTCAAGCATGTAGTCGGTGTCAGTAAGGTGAATGACGCGTTGTCAAGAACGAATTGCCGCGGAAGCATATGACAGAAAATCCCACCCTAAAATTAGTTGGTGAGAGCAGTGGGACAGGACAGCAAACTGGACATGATGGCGGATGCCATCGATGAAAACACGCAGAGTACAAAACGCGGAAGGGCGAATGACGTTCCCCTGGGCAGCAACTAGCGTGGCACCATCGTAAGGCATCATTACTTACCTTAAATGTTCACACAACTCAGCACGTATCACAGAAAATGTCGCACCCGTGTTCACCAAAGCATCGACTCGCACTCTTTCCACTTCCACAGAAACCATGTTACACAGGCCTGATGGAGGAATATTAGTTCTAATTATGAATGCGGTTTTCTCCACAAACTGCATCATTTAGTTTTCCGAATAAATATCAGAGGAGAATGAGGTGGGCCGGAGTGGAGAAGTGAAACGGCGGAAGGGCAAAGGCGAGCGGCGTCTCGTGTTTCGGCTGTTCCGTGGTGCAGGTGTGGATGAGACTAAGAACGTCGACCTTGATAAGAGGCCTCGCTGTACAAATCCCGTTCGCGCACGTCGTTCAGACGCTCATCTTGCTGGCGCTTTTGGCAGAAATGAGATATGTGGCCGCGATAGCCATGGTAGTAGCAGACAGGGTGAGGCGAGTGTCACGGTGGAGAGTAGAAGGCGTTTGGGGCACCTGGACATAGCGCGGTCAGGTGGGCCGATCAAGGATCAGGGGGCGTGGAATCGTAGTTCACTGGGGGAGCGGCCGCAACCGACGCGTTGGATGGCAGCGGCAATGTCGCGTGTGCGTCACGGGGAGGCACGGCAGCAACTTGAGGGTAGGTGTATATGGGGCGAGAAACAGTACGGGCGCAAAGCCGTTCAGGGATGTAAGTTCCTCCTTGATGATGTCACACAAGGGCACTCCCGAAGACTGTGTAGGACGCGGTGTAGGAGGTGTGAAGCGCATAGATCACAATTCTTCGCGTATAAAGCTCCGGATGAGGTCACGCAGATGGCCATGAGACATGGAGTGTAGTCGCCAATGTCTGGTTGGAGACGAATGGAGTCCAGCGCATCAAGGCGCTGGCATGTGCTCACGACATCAGCGATTGTAGCTGGGTTTTGCACAGCGAGGGCAATAAAGGCAACAGGCCCAATGCCTTTCAATATATGGCGCACTTTTTCCGGTTCTGGCACGGATTGATTGACACGCCGGCACAGTGCGAAGACATCCTCGATGTATGAAGTGTGCGAGTCACTGGGATGTTGTCGGTGAGTATCGAGTATCCTCTTTGCGATGGTGGATCGAATGTCTGGTGTCCCGAAAACATGTCGCAGCAGCTGCTGGAAGGTAGCCCAGTCGGGTAAGTCAACGATGTGGTTAAAATACCATGTGTTTGCGACTCCGGTCTTATAAAAAGGGATGTAGCGCAGTTTGGTGGCCTCGTCCCACCTAATAGCGGCACTCACGTGGTCGGGTTCATCGAGCCAGTCTTCTACATCTTCTCCACGAAGACCAGCGAAGAGCGGGGGTTTCTTTTGGTGTCCGTGTATGTAAATAAGAGGGGCAGCTTGCGTCTGTGCGTGGTTGCTGACATCAGCGCCGGCAGGCTCAGTCTGGGACATGCTGCCTGACAGTGGGCGCAATCGGCGGCCTGAACGAAGCTCTAGGGGGTAGAGCGGGTCGCGGGAGGTCAGAGGACCAAACATCCACCTCCACCACGTATTAAGTTTTGGGAGTCTTGGTTGCGTCAGCGTTTATTTGAGGAAAGACCTCGCAAAACGAACGGGCAGAGCCAGAGACGATAACAATGATGTTGCCACACAGCGGCCATGAGGAAAATTAGACAAGCGGATGATGGTGATTGTGATCATGCAAGGATGAGAACAATGTAACAAACGCCATATATATATATTGTTACGCACCAAGAGCCGTGAAGACAAGACAGGAACAGCAGGGCAGAAAGACACGAGCGTGTCTCTTTAAACAAAGCGCTAAGACACACTTCTTCTTTGTTCTATTTTCCCCTTTCGGCTCGCTAGGGCTTGCCGGCTCACAACTCTAGGTGGCATTATTCCCCCTCCCATTAGAGCATCAACTCGATGCTCATACACAAGGTGACAGCAGGGTCCATTGGGGTAAAAAGAAACGGAGAAGCAATACTTATAGTGCACAGGGCATATGCAGGTGCAAAAAAAAGAAAAATATCTGTGGTTGGTCATGAGAAAAAAAACATTACAGTTCAAAGTTCGTTCGAGACCCTATGGACAACGAAAATGAAATGTTTGCTGCCCTGGTACAATAAGGCGAGTATTACTGCGTAAAATAAGGTTTTAAGCGGACGACATGCGCAATATCTGTTCGTGGTGAGTGGCGCTGGGTCGTTGGCGAGCCTCCGTCTGGATTGACTTCGCAGTTGACCTCGTTCAACCGCCGTAGTACTTTGTAGGGTCCGAAGTACTTGCTCAGGAGTTTCTCGCTGAGACCTCGCCGTCTAACAGGAGTCCAAACCCACACTTGGTCGCTAGGTTGATAGGTAACTGGTCGATGGTGGATGTTGTACCTTCGGGAGTTTTTACATTGCTGTGATCTTATGTGCACTCGGGCTAGTTGACGTGCTTCCTCGGCTCGCTGAATGTAATCCTCGACATCAGGAGTTAGCAGCTCGTGCTGGTCAATGTCACAAGGAATCATGGCGTCTAGCATGGTTTGCACGTCTCGACCGTAAACGAGGCGGAAGGGTGCGAACCTTGTCGTTTCCTGGGTGGCGGTGTTATACGCAAACGTTACGTATGGCAGGATCTCGTCCCACGTTTTATGCTGCACATCCACGTACATAGAAATCATGTCAGCCAGTGTTTTGTTTAGCCTTTCTGTGAAGCCGTTACTCTGGGGGTGGTATGCGGTTGTCTTACGGTGGTTCGTGTAACTGACTTTGAAGATGTTGTCCAGCAGTTTTGCCGTAAACGCTGTCCCTCGGTCAGTGATGATGACTGATGGGGCGCCGTGATGAAGCACTATGTGGTGCATGAAAAACTCTGCGACTTCAGATGCTGTACCGCGTGGCAGTGGCTTCGTTTCAGCGTAACGCGTCAAATAATCAGTTGCGACGATGATCCACTTGTTTCCAGAGTGAGACAAAGGAAACGGTCCAAGAAGGTCCTTTCCAACTTGTTCAAACGGCGTACGTGGTGGGTCGATGGGTTTTAGGAGGCCTGCAGGCTTTACAGGTGGTGACTTGCGACGCTGACATTCACGGCATACTTTCACGTAGCGTTTCACACAAGCTGCAAGTTTTGGCCAGAAATATAGTTGTCGTACCCGGTCGAGTGTACGTGAGTATCCCAGATGGCCGGATGTCGGCTCATCGTGGCAGCCTAATAGGATATCATCACGAAGGTCTTGAGGAACGACTAGAAGATAAGATCTGCTGCCGGTACCGGTGTTTTTTTTGTATAATATGCCGTGTCGTAAGCAAAATGACGGCCACGTACGGGAAAGTTGTCGAGGAAGCGACACGGTGCTGCCTTCTAAATGGTCGATGATGGGCCTTAACTCGGTGTCCGCTCGTTGCTTACTGAGAAGGTCCGCCCCACTGAGAGTTCCCTGAAAGGCACTGCCGTCTTCTACAGCTGTATGATCGGAATCTAGAGGTGCTCCTGATAGCGTGTCGGCGTCTTCATGCTTTCTATCCGACTTGAATACGATGGTGACATCAAACTCCTGAAGTCGCAGACTCCATCGTGCTAAACGCCCAGAGGGGTCTCGGAGGTTAGCCAACCAACATAAAGCGTGGTGATCCATCACAACTTTAAATGGGTGCCCATAGAGATAAGGCCTGAACTTTGTAATCGCCCATATTACCGCGAGACATTCCTTCTCTGATGTTTATTAGTTGGTTTCGGCACACGATAAAGTGCGGCTCGCATAGGCGATCACACGTTCGGTCCCATCTTGTGTTTGCACCAAGATAGCTCCGAGACCAATGTTGCTTGCGTCAGTGCGCACCTCTGTGTCAGCGTCCTCATCGAAATGACCAAGCACAGGAGGGGAAGAGAATCGATGTTGCAGTTCCGCAAAGGCAGTCGCTTGTTCGTCAGTCCACAGAAATGGGGTGTCGTCACGCGTAAGTCTGATGAGTGGCTCCGCAATCTTAGAGAAGCTTTCGAAAAAGCGGCGATAGTATGCGCAGAGCCCCAGAAATCATCGAAGACTTTTCTTGTCTGTCGGAGATGGAAAAGCGGCCACAGCGGCAGTCTTCTCGGGATCGGGCTGAATGCCTGCAGTGCTCACAACATGACCCAGGAGCTTCAGTTCTTTGTGGCCGAAATGGCACTTCTCAGGCTTGAGGGTAAGGTCAGCAGATCGTATAGCTTCAAGAACACTCCGAATGCGATGAAGGTGCTCGTCAAACGTTTTTGAAAAGACAACGACATCAAGTAGATAGACGAGGCAACTTTTCCACTTGAGGTCAGCGAGAACGGTATCCATCATTCGTTGGAATGTGGCCGGAGCAGAACAGAGACCGAATGGGAGCACTCGGAATTTATACAGACCGTCAGGAGTTACAAAAGCAGTTTTTTCGCGGTCACGTTCATCAACTTCAATTTGCCAGTAACCACTTTTGAGGTCGATTGAGGAAAAGTACTTTGCTCGCCTCAGCCTGTCAAGAGAATCATCCACTCGAGGCAACGGGTACACGTCTTTCTTTGTGACGTTATTCAGCTTCCTATAATCGACACAAAAGCGAAGTGTACCATCCTTCTTCTTTACAAGGACCACTGGCGATGACCCAGGGCTGCTTGATGGCTGTATTAGACCGTCTTGAAGCATTTCCTTCACTTGCTTCACGCGTCGTTCAGTTGGTGAAACTCGGTAAGGCTGTTGCCGTATAGGGTGCACGTCGCCGTAGGTCACAATACGGTGTTTGATAATCGATGTCTGACGGATCCTTGATGAACGAGCAAAACAGGCGTGGAATTCTATCAACAAGTCGTTAAGCCTTCGTTTGTTTTCGTTAGAAAGCGTTGGATTTACGTCGACACACTGGAGAGGTGCTTCGGCATTATCGGTCGCCTCGGAAGCAAAACACTCAGCCACATTGGTTACTGGGTAGGCATAGGCGTTGACAGTACCAGTGAAAAGGTGTCGGCGCTCGTAGCTGAAGTTTGTAACAAGAACCTCGCAGTGGCCAGCCTGGAGGTCTACTAGGCTTCGTGCTACGCAGATACCCTGGGAAAAGAGTAAGGATCGATTACTCTCCGCCACCATTTCAGCGTGTGCTGATTCATTACACGCGACTCGAACCATAACACTTGAACGCGGCGGTATCATCACATCATCGTCAATTACACGCAGACATACTGGATCGTGGCTTAGATTATGCTCTGGTGTGGCGCTTTTTGTTGAAAATGTGACGAGGCGTTGTCGAATGTCGATGATAGCACCATGCTCCCTCAGGAAGTCCATGCCAATGATCAGGTCTCGAGAACACTAACGGAGAACGCTCAAGGTGTCAACAAAGGTAGAATCACGAATCTGTATTCGTGCTGTGCAAACGCCGAGAGGCCTGACGATGTGCCCGCCAGCAGTACGAATTGGCCTGAGGTTCCAAGGCATTGTGACTTTCTTCAGGATAGCAGCCTGTTTTTCACTTATTATAGAAAAATCCGCACCCGTGTCAACTAAAGCACTGACTTTGCGACCGTCGAACAGCACTGGAATGTCTAACGGAATCTATGCGGAACCATCTGGTGTCTTCGTCGTCGGGGTATCGTCAGTTTGAGGAAGCGTCGGTAGGAGGCCTTGAGCTTGCCCAGTATGAGCGGCCTTGCCCCCGAAGGTTGCTGTGGTTAGTTTTCCCGGCGTGGACTGGGTGACCGACCCTGCGCCACGCTCGAATAGGTACGGCGATTAGGAGAAAATCGCCGTGGTGACGGGGAACGTGACTGGTGCAAGGACGACGAAGTTCCGCGCTGCTGAGCCACATACTCTTCAATTTCAGGGGGCCGCTGACCGAACCTGGGTGGCGGTGAGTTCGTCGAAAATCCGCGTAGTCCAAGTCGCCGGTAAGAACAGTGTCGGTAAAGATGCCCAGCTTCGCCACCGTGGAAGCAGAGAGGACGTCTATCTGGCGCACGCTAGACGTCTGTTTTCCGCGAAATCAGGCGAGGTGCGCTGTTATATGGCGCCGCTTGGACCGTCTGCAGCATGGCTGGGGCCATGGTAGGATGCGGGATTGCGGGTGTAACAGGTTGCCGCAAAGCTTGAGCATACGACATGCGGGGGAAGTCACTGGGTGGTTGATAATCCCGCATGAAAGGAGGTTCTCTTAAGGCATGCTGGACTTCATCTCGGACTACGCTGGACAACGAAGAGATAATGGGCTGCGAGGGCACAGACAGCTTCTGGAGTTCTTCGCGGACGACTGAACGTATGATCTCTCGGAAGAAATCCATTTGACCACCGAAATTTCCCAAGTAGTCCGTAGTTGAAGCGTTGACGGGCCGTTCGTATGACGGGGCCCGATGCCAAAGAGTGCTTTCGATGGTGACGGCTTCTCTGAAAAATTCGGACACAGTCTTGGGAGGACTGCGTACAAGCCCACCGAAAAGCTGTTCTTTCACCGCACGCATCAGGTACCGTACCTTCTTTTCTTCTGGCATGCCGGGGTCAGCTCGGTGGAAAAGACGCGTCATGTCTTCGACATACATCGCAACCCCTTCATTCGGCAGTTGTATGCGGGACTGCAGATCGCGCTCAGCTCTCTCCCGCCGGTCAGGGCTGGCAAATGTCCCAAGAAGTCAGCGTTTGAAGTCTTCCCACGATGTATGAATACCTGCCCGGTTCTCATACCATACACGTGCGCCGTCCAAAGGACTGAAATAGACGTGCCGCAGTTTGTCTGCGTCGTCCCACTGGTTGTGCACGGCAACGAACTCGTAATGAACGAGCCAATCTTCGACATCCTCAAGTGCAGTGCCATGAACGGGATTTGGCGTTCGCGGTGTGAGTAAGGTGCAATGAAGCGGTGTTGTGCCAATCGTACCGCTTGGGTTGGTGTCAGTAGGGCTGGTCAGAGCTGCCATGTTGTTTACGAGCAGTCCAAATTCAGGGGATTGCCCTCGGATTCTTCTGCTGGCACGGTGCACAGGAGTAACCACCGGTACGGAGCTTGAGTTCTTGCTATGTGGAGGGGTACGATGCATAGATTACCCAGCACGTCCACCAGTTTGTCACGCACCAAGAGCCGTGAAGACAAGACAGGAACAGCGGGGCAGAAAGACACGAGCGTGTCTCTTTAAACGAAGCGCTAACACATTTTTCTTTGTTCTCTTTTCCCCTTTCGGCTCGCTAGGGCTCTCCGGCTCACAACTCTAGGTGGCAATATATATATATATATATATATATATATATATATATATATATATATATATATATATCTTGCGCTGTACTGGACAAAGAACATGGGAAAACACCTCAACCTGGGCCAGCGCTGTTCTTATTCTGCTTCATCTTCCTCGCTCGCCTAGCCTGCGCGCCTGTGTCAGACTGCCAGTTTCGGTCTTCGTCGTCACATTCGGCCATGACTGCAAGCATTGTCGATGAGCCACTCGACAATGTTCATGTGGTGAGGCTAGCTGCAGCAGTTGACATTGCTTCAGGTGGGCGGGGTTGGCTGCATCGTCATGGTCGGCCCCGACCACGCTGGAAGTTTGTCGAAATTGGCTCCGGCGGCCGGCACTGGCTATGTCGCGGGTAGAACAGTTCGTGTGCCGAGGCGCGTAGGACGGCTGGCATGTAAATAAGGAATGCTACAGTGTGTTGTGTGTGAATTGTAAGAGTTATCGGTTGTGTTAAAGTCTCTGTTGTGTGTACAGAGTCACCTGACTGCCGGTTGATTTATTCCGGATCCCGGGCCCACATTACACCATCACAAACTTGGCGAGCCTGCCAGGATACCGCCAGTAACATCTCGAACGCAGAAATCGCCAGTCAGGTGTGTGCACGCAGCACAAGCGAGAGACATGGATCTCGATAAGTTAGCGGCTGTAGCAGCTCAGTTAGGCTTGTCTGGCGCGGAACTTCGCGAGTGGATTGAGCGAGAGCAAGTTAGGCAGAGAGATGAGCGCGCAGCTTAGAGAGAAGAGGCCAAAGAAGCAGCCGAGAGACAACGGTTAGCGGACGAGAGGCAACGGTTAGCAGACGAGAGGCAGCTGCAAATCCTCCAACTTAAGCTCCAGCTTAAGGAAAGTGCTGAAAGTCAGCCATCTGCGGCGGCAGCACTCGCCCCATCGGCAAACCCGTCATGCCTGAATCCGCAGAAGTTACTACCGCTATTTGACGAGCGACGCGATGACTTGCACGCGTATTAGCAGAGGTTTGAACGTGTGGCTACTGGGCAAGAATGGCCAAGAGATTAATGGGGAGTAGCCGTAAGCATGTGCTTAACTGGTGAGGCGCTCACTGTCATTGGTTGAATGACTGCTGACGAGGCCCTCGACTATGATAAAGTGAAAAAAGCCCTACTTCAGCGCTTCAGATTCACGGCACAAGAATATAAAGACAAATTTTGGAAAGCCCGGCCTGAAGATTGCGAAACAGGGAAACAACTAGCAGCAAGGATCTCGAGCTGTTTTGATAACTGGATTGAGATGGCTGATGTGCCCGAAACATTTGAGGGTCTTCTTGACCATGTTATAGCCGAGCAATCCTTGCGTTGCTGTAATCCGAAGCTGGCCATCTTCCTGAAGGAGAGGGAATGCAAAACCCTTACATCCATTTCAGAGTGCACCGACCGCTTTCTCGAAGCAAAGGGGTCAATAACATTGGCAAAATTGCAGATGATACAAAGGAGGCAAATAAACCCGGTGCTATGTCACAGTACAAACAGCCGAGTTGCTTTCTGTGTCACCGTAAAGGACATAGCGCTCCGGATGGTCGTGCGGGTTCCGAAAGAGTCTGTGAAATGCAAAACATGTGGGCGGCTTGGCCACAAAGCCACCGATTGCAAGGATCAGAGCAAAGACAAGTCGGTGTCTTGTGCCATGATATAACAGAAAAAACAGGATTACTTCCCTATGGCCAAGTCCAAGGATGAGACATGCGCTGCTGAATGCCCCAAGAAGTGCGAGAACCAACCTATGTTCTTAGTCGACAACATGCCAGTGGTCGAAGGACGGGTGCTTGGACAACGCGCACGTGTCTTACGCGACACAGTGAGCAACACGACCATCGTCCGACGCGAGTTCGTGCCGGATCGATGCCTGACCGGGAAGACGGCAAGAGTTATGCTTTTGGATGGAAAGGCCAAGGAACTACCGGAAGCAAACACACAGATACACACGCCCTACTTCGTTAATGATGTAAACGCTTTATGCATGACTAACCCTTTGTACGACCTCGTGCTCGGGAATATTCCAGGAGTAAAAGGACCACAGGAGCCAGATACTACCTGGGAGTACTCTGACGCCCTGTTCCCTGAATCGACTGGTTCGAGCAAAATCCCGGCATGCTGGGAAAAGTCAACCTTGCTTTCTGCCGTCGTCCGGACGCAGGGGAAGACGGAGAGTATGATGAAGATTCCGCTAGTTGGTTCGCTAGAAGTGACCCGAGTGCAGCTAACTGAGAGCCAAAAAGACGACCCAAGTCTGAAGAGTTGCTTCAGCAAGATTGGGAAGGAGTTTCACTCCAATAAAGACACGACGTACCACTTTTCTGAAGAGGCTGGTCTACTGTATCGACATTACCGCCTTTCTACGGGGAGGACCTTTAAGCAAATAGTCGTGCCAAGGACACTTCGACAACACATTTTGAAGGTTGCACACGAGGGCATTATGGCTGGTCACCAAGGCGTGCGACGTACCACGGACCGTATCCTTGGGTATTTTTACTGCCCAGGTATGCATGAAGAAATCAGACAGTTTGTCAAGTCGTGCGACGTCTGCCAGAGAACAAGGCTGGCCAAGATCCTAGCCGCCAAGCGCCCCACGACGAAGAAAGCTGTACAATCCTTTCTCGGTCTTACGGGCTATTACAGGCAGTTCATTCCGAACTACGCAGAGATTTCCAAGCCCTTGACTGACCTTACCAAGAAAGGCCAACATCACATCGTATCGTGGGGACCGACGCAAGAAAAAGCATTCACCGTGCTGAAAGACAAGCTCGCCGTAAGTCCCATACTGCAAGCACCGGATCTTTCGAAGCCTTTCGTGCTCCGTACTGATGCCTCAAGCACAGCATCAGCACAGTGCTTCTGCAAAACAATGGGAACGATATTTTACATCCGGTTGCTTATGCTAGTCGCAATCTGCTGCCTAGAGAGGCCCGCTATTCCACAATAGAGCGTGAATGCTTAGCGCTCGTGTGGGCTGTTCAGAAGTTCCACATTTACTTATGCGGCAAACCCGTCATTATTCAGTGCGACCACCAGCCACTCCGGTACTTGCAGTCAGCCAAACACGTCAATAATCGAGTGTTACGATGGAGCTTACTAATGCAAGAGTACAGCTTTACCGTAGAATACATAAAAGGCTCAGACAATGTTGGAGCGGACTACTTAAGTCACATCTGAATTGCTCTTATCTTTCTCCACTTGTGTATTTTTCATGTGTGTTTTTTTTTCATTACGTGCTGTGTGGATCACAACCATTCGGATTCGTGTGAACTTGTTCCCTCTATACAAACGCGCCTGCACTTTTGCCTACTCACCGCCTGGCGTGGAGTGGAATAGTTGCTCACAACTATTTTAAGTGGGGGGTGGTGTGATGATGTGGATTGTGTGGCCCGTGACGGGGCGAAAAGGGAACGGCAGTTCTGCTCTGCGGTACGCCTTGGAGGCGAAGACGAGGAAAAGGAAGCGCGAGCGGGGCGTGCGGCTCGAGCAGTTGGAGCGTGACACAGTTGGAACGGCTGCTGCCAACCAACCAACCTATGTAGGAAGAAGAAGAAGCCGTCCTCTTGGACAAAGCTTTGGAGCGGCCGATCGGAGAACGGCAGCGATCGATCGGGTGCCTGCGGCTGCGTTCCTTGTTCCATCCTCAGGGTTGCGGTCAAGTAGCCGGCGGTTACTTCTATTTTATTCTATTAGATCTACCTCTTGTTCCGCAACTGTTTTAGTGCATTGATAAGTGTAACTTCTTCTTATTTCATGTCTGTTTCTTCTCCGGGCCAGAGGCCTGCCCTCTGGTCAGCCTCTGTTCCCCCTCAAGATCTTCCTTTGGAGTTGTTTCTCCGCAATGGAACCCGTAGCGTTCCTGTCGCTTTGGTGCCGACCACCGGTGGGTTCATCCGCATGAAAAACCCCAAGACAATCCAAACGGAACTTCGTGCGATCACTCCCCACTCTCTACTGATAACAGAGGTTCGTCAGTTTGGACGCGGGGGGATACTATGCTGCTCATCAGACAAGGCCTGCATCCAAGACCTTCTAAAGTGCACTACTTTTGCATCACATCCGGTGAGCTCTTTTATCCCACCTCATCTAGCTTGCTGCAAAGGATTGGTTCGGGGGGTAGACGCAAGTCTAAGCCCAGCAGAAGTCTTGGACATCTTTTCCCCAGCAGGTGTTATTTCTGTTTACCGCTGTACCAAACAGGAAAACCAACAGAAAGTTCCCACTGAAACTGTAATTGCCACATTCGCTGGTACAGATCGCCCTTCGGAGATCAAGGCATGGCCGCTTATCTATAAGGTCGAAGCTTTGGCTCCCCGTCCGCTGCAATGTGCTAAATGTTGGCGCTTTGGACACAGTACTAAAGGTTGTCGATCGGAGACTCGATGCCGCATATGCGGGGCCATATACGGGGCTGGTCATAGTACTGCTGAGTGTCAATCAGACAATAAGACATGCTGTTTGTGCAAGGCAAATCACGCTGCAGACGATCCTAACTGCCCTGCAAGATCAAAAGAACTTCAGGTGATTGAAATCATTGAAAGGAGACGATGCTCTCGTAGAGAAGCAATTGCAGAAATTCAAAGCAGGAATCAGGGTTATGCCGGTATAGCAGCTCGTCCACCTCTTTCTATGGATGCATCACTTTCTCAGTCCATTTCTGCTATGGTAGAAAAGGCCGTAGAAAAAGTATTAGAAAAATTTTTACTCAATCTGTCCGACTCACTCAATAGCATTATGGATTCACAGATTTCGGGTGCATCTGATCGAATAACTAAGCGTATCCAACCTCCTAGTGCCTCAACTAGTAAACCTGCCGAACATCAGTCAGATGTCTCTATCGATAACGAGGCAATGCTTTCCAGTCCTAACACAACTGAGCAGGAAGGTATATCTCATTCAGAATCAATAATTAATCGGGATGTAGATATGGATGCTCGCCTTTTGAAACGCACCAGATCACCCACTAGCAAACTTAATAATTCTTCTCATCCGAAAACAAAAAAGAGTGTGAAGGAACCAATGACGAAAGCGGACTTCTTAAAAGATAGTATCTTAGATCAAGCAGTTGCTACTGCTTGCTTATCATCATAGGGTACCTTAGAGTACTTCAGTGGAACTGCCGTTCAATTCTCTCTGCAACTACAGACTTATTATACCTAATTTCTCAACAATCTCCAGACGTCATAATCTTACAAGAAACTTGGCTGTCTGCTGATCAAAACTTCTATCTAAAAGACTATCAGTGCTTTCGACTTGACCGAGACTCACGTGGTGGAGGATTAATGTTTTTCATTTCATCCAAAATTTGCCGTAAAGCACACTTAGTTTACCAACAAATATCACACGATTATGAAGTAATGGTTCTGGAAGTTCACTTTCCAGGATGCGCGCCACTATCTATAGTCAACAACTACTTTCCGGCTGGAATACAAGATGAAAGAGCTCTTGACGTGACTGCGAGTTTTTGCAGAAACAGTATGCTATTTGCGGGAGACTTCAATTCCCATCACGTTTCATGGGGATTCCGCACTGATTCATCAGGAAAACGGTTGTGGGACTGGACTAACCGGAATAACCTTATTTGTTGGAACTCCAGAGTTCCGACATTCGTTCGATGTAATTCGAGGTCCGTCTTAGACTTGACATTTGCCAGCTCAAGTGTGACAATATCGTCTTGGACTGTTCTTGATACTGCTACAAGTAGTGATCACTGCCCCCTGGTATTTGAAGTCAGCATTCCTTTAGTGACGGTAGATCGCCAGGTGCAAAGTTTTGTAAACTACTCTAAATTTAAAAAGAACTTGCAGTCAACGCTGTCTTCCTTGCCCAATATGGAAACAAATATGAAAGCTATGAGCCTTTGTTCCACCCTAAAGTGTACAATTAAAAAATCACAGTTCACTATATCTTCAACAAAGGGAAAATTCATATCTGCCTGGTGGAATGCGGATTGCGCCAGAGATTATAGACGCCGCAACGCTGCATGGAAAAAACTCCTCACCAACCAATGTCCGACTAATTGGAGAAATTATTTATTTGCTAAAGCTACCTTTAGGAGAACAGTTTCATTAGCGAAAGACGATTATGAAGAAAAACGGTACACCTACTTATCCAAGAGTGGCAACAAGAAAGCTCTATTCAGATTTCTCCGTAATCGTAAAGCTATTACAGCACACGTAAATATTGACTCAGTTATTCTTTCTCCAACTGATTTGGAAAATACATTAACGGAAATTGCAATAGAATTGGAGAAGAGATTTACATCACAAATCAAAATAAAGTGTACAAAACCGTCATTCGGAAATGATTTTATTGAAGTAAGTAGGGATGAACTTGCGCACGTCGTTCATATTCTGCCAAACACAGGTCCTGGACCAGATGGCGTCACTTCGGAAATGTTAAAAATATTATTCGACATCTCTCCTGAAGACCTTCTTAACGTTGTCAACTATTCACTTGAAAATAGTTGGATACCTCCTGACTGGAGACTTGCAAAAATAATACCGCTTCTTAAAAAACAGGGACTAGGAATGCAGATAGATAACATTAGGCCAATCGCTTTAACATCACACGTAGTTAAGTTAATAGAAAGAATACTTTACAGTAGAGTTACGAAGTTCATAACAGATAATGCGATACTCAGTGCGTGCCAGATTGGATTTAGACCAGGTTACTCTATATGGTGGGCGCATGTTGATTTAGAGGCTCGTATAAAGCTTGCTCGGCACAGACGACAATATGCGGCCCTAGTAACCCTTGATTTAGCCAAGGCATATGACAGTGTTGAACATGCTATTCTTATCAATGTCCTAAAAGATCTTACGTTCCCGCAGTACATAACAAATTGGATATACGAATTTTTAAAAGACAGAAAATTTTATTGCTTCCAACGAGGTATTTCCACGCCGAAGTATAGCCAAACGAGAGGTGTTCCTCAAGGCTCTGTTCTATCGCCTGTGCTATTTAACATTTTGTTAAGTTCAATACCACAGAGTGATAAGGTACACGTATATGTATATGCAGATGATATCGCGTTCTTTGCATCTGACAACGATATTTATTCACTACATTTGACTTTACAGTGTTATTTGGCAACATTGGAAACCTGGTTTCAGAAAATTCATATGAACCTGAACGTAACTAAAAGTGCTCTAATAGTTTTTCCGTTGGACGCACCAGTTACTATTTCTCTTCAGTACCATCAGGAAATAATACCCCAGGTTAATTGTATTAAATATCTGGGTGTACTGTACGACCAAAAACTGAGCTGGCGTGACCACATTGAATATATTAAAATTAAGGCTACACGCGCTGTTGGAATGATAAGTAGGCTTAGCCGCCTCCGTTCCGGTCTTCGCAGAGATACGATGATCATGATTTATCACATGTACGTTCGTCCGATTCTTGAATTCGGATGTGTACTATTCTCTGGTGGACCAGCATACAAAATAAACCCCCTCATTCTTTTAGAGCGGGAAGCGCTACGTAGTTGTTTAGGTGTGCCAAAATTCACAGCTAACAATGTTTTGTATCAAGAAGCTCGGATACCCACCCTTGCTTGCAGATTTCGTATTTTAACAGTAAACACCTATTTAAAATTTTCTGAATCCACTTTAAGAAGGCGACAATTTGTATTCTTTGCCGAGCCTGGTGTCTTCTTCAATGAACATTGGTCCCGTGTATATAAACCCCAAGTGCTATTTGTTCAAACACTTCTAGATACTTTAAATGTTAATATATTCGAGATCACACCACCTGTCAAACCAATCGGCCAAGTCCAAATAGAATTTGACAATATCTTCCCCATGAACGCAAAACACTTGCCCTCTAAATATTTGATTGGTTTATTAGAACAACACCTGTCTCAATTAGGTACTAATACAGTAATTGCAACGGATGCATCTATGAGTGGCGAGAAGGCAGGTGTGGGTATTTTTTCTCTCTCATTATTCTGGTCATTTTCATTACGCCTCCCAGATTATACACCAATATTTGAAGCGGAATTAACGGCCGTTATACTAGCTATTCGTAAACTTCCTGCGACTCATTCGACAGCTGTGATAGTGACTGACTCGTATTCCGTGTGTTCATTCTTATCATCGTCGTCGACACCAGCAGTACTAGAGACTTTTAAATCATTAATCCCAGCAAACATTCGTCTAGTGCGAATGATATGGGTGCCAGGCCATCGTAGTATATTTATAAACGAGATGGCTGACAAACTTGCGCGAACATCTCTTGATCTTCCGATTGTGCCAATCATGCCTCCTACAGCTTATGTAACAGCAGCGAGGTTTAGAAAACTTTCCCTTCTTGAAGACTCATCAAAAACCATTATACCGAATCCAGATTTCTCGCACCTGCAATTCACATGGAATAATAAATGGTGTCCCACGCGTAAATTGGAAGTATTGGTAACAAAATTACGTTGCCGTGTACCACCTCTTAATTTCTACTTAAACAGGTCTGGTCTGGTGCCATCCCCTCTGTGCTCAAGCTGTAACGAACCTGAACATATCGACCATTTTCTTATCACATGTCACCGATTCAAAAATCAAAGAAAAAACTGCTTCGAAATTTTATTCAAAAAATTAGGAATATCACTTAATACTCCCAATATTTTGTCTTTTGGGGCCATTTCATTGGGACATAGCGACAGGAACATCTGCAGGGCTCTCTGCGAATTCATATATAACACAAGAAGATTACCTTGCTGAGTCAGCCATCAGCTCCCGAATTTTACTAGTCACACTACCACTTATTATTTAGCTGATACACTGCAATGATTCAACTTTCAGGAAAATTTTATATAACGATTCCATTACAGATATTCAACAAATTCCATTATTTCTCCCCCTTTTTTCTTTCTTTTTTTTACATTGCGCCAAATTAATTTCACAGTCAAAACACAGTAATCATATTCCCCTAATCTAGAAAATCTATAGGTATTTACGTGCATTAACCACCGGCTTCTTGGCCAATCCCCCTTAGTGGGTGAGAGCCACAAAAGAAAGGAACAAGCAAGCAAGCAAACGGCTGCTGCTGGTCGGCGGTTCGGGTCGCGACATCGCTGAACCAGGCGTCCGGCAGCCTTGCGGACCTGGTGAGCTGGCTTCCTGCTTCGGGCTGCGTCACTCAACCAGGTGGTCGGCAGCCTTGCGGACCTGGTGAGCTGGCTTCCCGCTCTGTGGCCGGCGCTGACACGGGGACCAGCAGCATAGTGTGTTCGTGGCCTGTGGTCCTGGGGCCCGAGTGGTGGCACGAGGTGGCCGCGGCTCATGTTGGCAACGGGCCATTAACCTGCACCGCAGTGGCCTGGTGATCTACCGGCCTGCAGCACCACCATCACAACCACCTCACCACGGTCAAGGCAGCGTGACTGCACAAGGAACACCGGTGACGACCGACCTTGCCGCAGCGGCAACAGTCATAACGGCGGGTAGGACAGTTCATGTGCCGAGGCGCGTAGGACGTTTGGCATGTAAATAAGGAACGCTATAGTGTGTTGTGTGTGAATTGTAAAAGTTATCGGTTGTGTTAAAGTCTGTGTTGTGTGTACAGAGTCACCTGACTGCCGGTTGATTTATTCCGGATCCTGGGCCCACATTACACTATCACAGTAACTCAACCAACAGAATAACGGTTGAGGGGATACCGCCACTTCAGTGACCACAGCGGTTTACGTGCCGTCAATTCTCTATACTTGAAGTAAGCCTTGAGAGCACAGCAATTTCAGGGGTAGGCTCCCGATATATGTCGCGATGACGCGTGCTCGCAAACCTTTCTGAGCAAAGTTCGCAGTTGCATGAGCGACGCACCCCTCCCCCACGTAAAGACGGACGTCGACTACACGCCTCACACGTGGGGCGATATTTTTGCACGCTGCCGTAAAGCGACAGAGATGGCCGGCTCGTTTTGTCTCTGCTTCTGCTGCGCTCATTCGCAGCACTTGCCTGCTTTATTTCACGCGCAGAACACACGATACACGGGGCGATGTTATTGATTTGGACTTTGTTCAGAAAACTGCGGCGAAGGCAAAAATCCACTGGGAGTTGCCATATAACTGCTGAAATAAAACTATAGAGATCATTTTATATTGCTTAGTCGCCATATAAAATAATGAGCAAGAAACAAGGGGGGTGGGGGTGAGGAAGGGTCACGGTGGCTCCCTTGGCGTGCCACTGGGCTTCTTCGCGCCCAGGTGGTTGAGGCATGATAACACTGCCTCCTATCCATTCTTGGGTATCGCGTGTCTCGGCTCGCGGCTGCATCTGCGCAGGGCTAATAGACGGAGTGGACAAGGCGATGGCGAGTCAAGGCAACATTTTTGCACAGCATAAACAAAGGCGTTACATAATCGGCACTGGGGCCGACAGCTCAAGGAGTTCACACTGAGGTGCGACAATGAGCCGGGATTTCTTCGAACGCTCCGCCTCTCGTCGCGCCGCTTAGTTTTTTTTTATAGGCCCGGGGAATATCTTCCATTAGCCAGTAGTTAAAAGCCTCCAATCAGGAACCGCCGCTGGTCGGGTGCTGCAATTGCACCCGTGGGCGAGGGGGCTTGCCGCGCGATGCGTAAGACACATCGTAATAGATGCCGGCTTTTGCGCCAGTCTGGCGCGCTCGCTGGTTTTGACGCTGGTTGCATTAGCACAAGCGACAAAATTTGGTTTCGACTCGAAAGCATAACACCCTCCCACGTATTGGATCGGTGTGATGCTTCGGCTCTCCGGGCAAGCCCAAATTGCGCTGTGTAGCCCTATCGCCGCAAGATTGGCTCTGAAAAATAAAAAGCCTCCGGGTTCATTGAATGCAGTTTCACCTGGTCAGTGTACAAGATCTGTAGCTTTCTCACATGAAATCCTTCTTCTTTACGAATCCTCTCATTGGGCTTGGTAGTGTGCGTCGATTAAAATGTATCGGTATGCTGTAAAGGGGCATCTTCAAGATGGTGAGACTCTTGGAGATAAATCCTCATAAAAATGTGGTACAGACTCCGAACTGACATTATTGCAGTGGTGTAACATCCGCCATAGATCACCCCACACTTGTGCAGGTTGAAACCAGAATCTTATCATTTAGTGCGAATAATGCACAGTTCATGCGCAGAATTTGATCCTTTTTTATTGATATGACTTATAAGGATTCAAACTTTGAATGTTGGCATCCTGTAACAAACCTATCTACCTCTAACTACTTCGAAGTAATTGCGTTGCATGGCAAAACTTTTTCCGGCATTGGCACAAAAGGCATGCGATGTTATTTTCTTCCTCTGAGGCCTTCAATATCCGCCTCTGTGGAAGAGCGGTCATACGGGGCTCGGCTGCTTACAAAGGTCGCATGTTCGTTCTTGGCCGTGGCGGTCGCATTTCAATGGAGGCGAAATGGTAGTGGCCTGTGTACTGTGTGACGTAAGGTCACTTTGAAGAACACCACATGTTCAAAACTTTCAGAGCCCTCCACTACGACATCTCTCATAATTATATTGTGGTTTTGGGACTTTGGGCACCTCTTATATGATCTGAGGCTTTCAACAGATGCTGCAATGTCACTGAACCTTGTGTGTGTGTTGTGTAATTCAAGTGGTCTTGTGCAAAAAAAAAGACAGCACGGTTACAAAAATGACCTTTTTAAACACAGCAGATTCACTGATGATCTTCATGCACATATAAAATTTGATTCAGGTTGCCACTGTAGGCCTTTATTTTTTAAGTCAAGAAGTTTAACCTAATTATGATCGTAACACTTCCATTTTCTTCCAGGATTGTGTATCTGAACGTGGCCAAGTAGGGTCGTCCCGATGTCCGCTACCGGTCTTCGAGCCCTACCACACCAAAGATGTTCCATGATTTCATTTTTACTCATGTGTTCATCTCAGGTTTAAACTTGTTCCAAAAATAAACTTGCCCAGCTTGTTTTTTTTACTTGCTTCGACCACACATCGATGTCTAAGCAGCATCATTTCCCGCAATGTAGCGAACTTAGTGCCATAAATGCAAATATTGAAATAATCGACATAGTATACCAATAAATGATATATTTGCGCTAGTACTACGTTAGCTCAATCCTAATCATGGCCATAACTGTGCATAAAATTCAACGGCTGTTTTCCTCTACAACGTATATTTGATTTTATTGTTTTAAGAGACATAGGAAGCGTATCAGATAGGTAGGTATAAGCAGACAACGTCTAAGCATGACTCCCATGCCAGGTTTCGGTCCACCATGTTTCTCATAATCATTAGGTGGTTTTGGGACTCCACATGTAAATCGTCAATCCTTAAGCTTAAGCACTGGAGAGATCAGCACAGGAACGCGAGGAGGTGATCGTGGATGCAAAACATAAAATAGCTGCGTGGCAAGAAATTGGTTTGCATAAGCTTTAAACTGAACTCCGTGAGCCTTTTTGACGGAGCTAGTGTAGAATCTGATTACCGAACTACGGTTTCGAAGTTGCAAAGGTTGGAGAACAGACATAAAAACAGTGCCGTAAATAGCTCAATAGGAGCGCCATTTACAACTTTCAGTGTTAGTAAACGTTTAAGGAGGCCTGATGAGGGGCCCTTTAGAAGTCTCACGATGCATGCATGCAACTAACTTTAATTCGGCAATGTTTGCTGCAAGTTTGAATGCGTCTTATTTGAAATGTAAAGTCTGTCGATCCCCCGACACTTCAGCCTGTCCACCTTTTGCACCTTTGAAGCACCGGAGAGCTGACTCTACAGCAAATTCCTCAAAATTGCACTGCGTCCTTGTAAGGCTTGACCCAATACATCCTCAGGCAGAATATCCTTGTGCCGCTCCTGGAATGTTTCGAAGTAACACATTACTTGGCTTATGACGAGGTTCACAAAAATGCATGAGACAAGTACTATGGCACTGCATGCGTAAGTTTTCATTAAACAAATAAAATGATAAAAAACGCCTGTTGTCACCTAGGCAGTTAAGCAGTGCCTTCAGCGGTAACGTTGCAAGCGAGAACAACTATAGCCCAAAAGTATCGGTAGATTTCCTAAGATGAGAACTTTCGTTTTGACAATACTATTGCTAGTTTTGTTTTAAATATAATGAAGCATATCAGTGTTCTCGCTACCCAAAACCAAAACACTGGAGCCCCATCACACGCGAGCTGTGTTGACGTGGTTTCCGGGGCGCGGGCAGATCATAACAGAGGCTGATCATAACACTAAAGTATAGTCAGAAAAAATTAGCACAAATTAAAAACAATTGTGTAATATCGGCAGACTGTAGCTCTAGAAAAAAAGCGGTAGACTGACGAAAGAACACACTGCTCTTAAAAACCTGCAAGATATCAAATTCGATCAGTACAGAAGAGCAAGTGGCAGATATAGAGTAAAAGGCTGGCACATCAAGCATGTGCACAGACGATCGCACTTTATTAATTCCTTTTTAGTTCAGTATACTCAGGACTCGAGTGCATTACAGAGGGGAGTGGGTTACAGTCTGAATGGCACGTGCTTAAAAAAAAAAGCAAGACATTGGGGGTTACTTAGAGGTGATGAAGGAAATTAACAATAAAAACTGTACAGTAAAAGAACAAAAAAAAGATATTTAGGAAATGCAAAACATAACACGGTGTATTACAAAAAGGAATCAACGCAAACTAAATAGCACTCAAGCATAAGAACGCGCCTATGACCCAAATAATGCATCGTTGCAGCAGCATATGTCAAGATATAGACGTGTAAAAAAACAAAAAAGAAGTAAGATGAAATGAATACTCAAAAACGTTAATACTTTAATCCAACAGGAAATATGACAACAGGTTGCTTACAGCAACCTTAAACTTATCAGTTTCAGTTATCAGTCATCTCGATGACTGATTGGGGATGGTAATTTCAACTTGCTGACCATGTTAAAAATATCCAGCCCGATAAATCTAGAAGAAAAGCCTGGATGAAGTCAACAGACAAATTGAGCCTCAGGAAATAAACGAGATATCCTGGATACACTTTAATTTAATGGCTGCACAAGTTACTCAACAAGTCGGAAGACCCAAATACAACCACAATTTACCCTCATAGCTGCTAGATTTACCGATATTGAGGCTTGTATGAAGACACGACGACCTCAAACTAGTGGAGGTGTTCTTATCAAAATTACCAATAAACGATACTAGAGTCTTGACAACTATGCTGGAGGGGATTGGAAAACCTCAACTGCCACGATGGATCGAGACTACCATTATAATTTTCGGCAACGAACCTGTTGAGGCTACAGTAGAAAATTTTCAGTTACTTCAATGCCTGATCTTAAACCATGATGTTTTAGGACACGCACCATAAGGACAAGTTATCGGTATACAGACCATTATTCAGTGCCGATGTGAAGAGAAGAGTTACTACTGCTCGAGTTTCGTCACCACATTGTCGTACAGTATGAGACAGACATTGGAGATGCAATCATTTACTAACCGAGGTAATACCTCCTATAGAAAAATTAAAGCTTATTTATCCGTAATCCCATGAAATACATATAGAAATTTCCGATCACTTCTCTCTAAGACACTTTCTTTTTCGGGTATACCGGGTGTCGCAGGTATCTTCTGCCACGAAATAAAAATATGAGATATTAAAGGGTGGCGAGTAAAATAAAAAGCATATTGATGACAGCCACATTGCACACTACAGATGATCTTTCGTTTCTTAATAAATTTATTAAGGGGGATAATTGAACAAAGAAGCTAAAATTCACTTGAGAGCCCAGAAAAGGGATTGGCGAAGTTGGCGAGGGTCTTCGGAGAACCCTATAGAATTTTTGCGGATGAAGAAAATCTCACGAGTACAATTGTACTCGTGAGATTGTACTCGTGAGTAAAATCTCACGAGTACAATCTCACGAGTATAATAATAATAATAATAATAATAATAATAATAATAATAATAATAATATAAACATATGAGAAGCGCATTCGCGTGTCCCGATACGATCAACCATTGTTTGAGCGAACCAAATCAGATGCGAGCACGGCTCTCCGGTCCCACCGTCTCCGTTCCAGTGGTACACTAAAAAAAAGGTGGTGCTACTAACTAACTTTGAGGTAGTAAATTGCTGTCACAACATTCACTACCTCAGTAGTACCTATGGGTAGAAAACGACAAGGTAGCAAGGTTACTAATATCTCATTTACTAGCTCCAGTATCTACCAGAAGGTAGTAACACAAAGTTAGTAAATGTATCACTATGATTGTTACTAGCTCCTGTTACTACTTAGTGAAAGTAGTAAACTAAGCTAGTAAATTTACTACAATTATGATATCTAGGTCGTTACTACTTACTGGAAGGTAGTAAGCTAAGTTAGTAAGTTTACTACAAAGACGGCTGCTAGTTTTGTTGCTGTACATGCAGGAAGGTAGAATATGTAAACAAAACTTTCAAAGTGAATGTGCCGTGACTTGCGTAGTCCGTGACTTGCGTAGCGTTGTCGCTATGGGGCTCCCGGACGCTGTAAAGTAAGCGATTCTTGAAGCCACGCTGCGTACTGGCGGAAGATCCTCGACGGAAGCCGTTCCAAAAATCGGAGACTCAACCGATTCAGGCAGAGCATGCATCGCACGCATATCCTCTTCCGTCTGGTCAGATGAGATGGTATTAGACTCAACGGAAAGACCTCTTTCATTAGGTGGTAGAATGTCCAATCGGATGGGGGCCGGTGCCTCTAAGCCGACCGGACGACCTGCGTTAGGGCCTCTTGCGGAGCGTTGCGCAAAGCTTGCCATCAGGGACCCACCGGACACAGCTGCACCGTCGGGCCGGTGCTCCTCGGGAGCTCTAAATACGACATCAGAAATGCATGTGCAAGGCAGAGTTACACGATCATGATTGTTCCCTACATCTTGGTCACCGAGAAATGACGGGATGGTAGGCGCTCGAATCACATCCTCTAGGTCGGGCTTCTCTCGAGTTCTTTCCTGAGAGAAGGTCGAGTTAATTGGGCAGGTGTCACAGGGAATCGGACCGAAAACAGCGATGAGCTTGACGCTCCACTCCGCCCATGACTGCTGCTTCCAACCTTCACACCGGTGCCACGCCGCTGCACCTTCCCGAAGATGGTCTATGGCCACATACCATTTCTGATTCTCTGTTCAGGCCGCGCGCATTGCCAGCGCGTTGACGGTTGCCACCCAGCTGTCGGCGTCGTTCCGGACCCCGTCGAATTCCGGCAGTTCGTAGGTGGACGGCAATGGTGGGGCGGCGCGTGAGAATGCGGGTATCACTGAGGCAACGCCGTAGAGCTGGTGTGAAAGCTGAAGGAGGGTGCCCCAAAGCTGCCTGCGTTGCTCCAATGGGCTTGCCTCAAGGTCGTGCGAGGCAGCTACATCCAACACGGCGTTAGTGGAACGCAATTCTGGCAACATTGCAGGAGCTCGCTTAGAGATTGACGCTGTCAGTTCGTTAGTCTTGACGCAGAGTAGCACGATTGTACGCTGCAGGTTCGCGGCACTGCCGTGTGTGAAGTCTGAAGCGTTGGTTATCGCGGTCTTCGAATGAGTAGCGGTTGCAGCACTCACGCCGGTGAGGTTGATGAGCAGAAAAGCCTGGACGGCGTTCCCTGGCAGCTCGTATGTTGAAAGAGTGCGGCAACGGGAATGTAGGCCATGGGAAGCGTGAGCGGCATTCCCAAAGGACAGAAGCCGGTGCGGATCCCTGCCACGAAACGGAGGCAGGGTGTCAATAAGGTCATGCCCTACAACCCCAGGGGAGGCCTGGACGCCGTCCACTAGTGGTTTGAAGCGTAGCTGAAGCTGAGGGTGGGACCCCATTGCCAAGGAAGCGTGAACGGCGTTCCTGGATGAAGAAACCCGTACTGCCGATGAACCACGAAGACACGTACTGGTGGGTTACCGCAGAGGGTTCACTTGTCGGACCACCGAGGAGGCCTTGACGCCGTCCCCGAATGGTGGTGGCAGTGGCGGCAGGTGAACAGCTGCCGAGGAGGCCTTGACGCCGTCCTCAAGTGGCGCTTATCACAGCTGTTCTGAATGACGCAGCCGGGACGTAATCCTCTTCTTCGTCGACTGCGCCATTGTGCTGTACTAGACAGAGAACAAGAGACAACACCCGACCCTGGGCCAGCTGTTTGTTTGTTTGTTTGTTTGTTTGTTTGTATCCTTTAATCCATGGCTCGTACCCACTCTGGGGGATTGGCCAAGAGAACAAATAGTCTCATATGAACAATAACTGCATTATTGCTTACAACGAAAAAAAAGGGGGGGGAGTTGTATAGTTAAGACAGTATGTTGTAAAAAAAGAAATAAACCAAAGATTTACATAGTGAGAAAAAAATCATTAACAAAGTAGATACTAATAGCTACAACTTGATTTTGGGAGCCGACCAGACAGCTGGTTTTGCCAAACCCGATTAATTTGGTATGTCACGGATTTATCCAGATTAGAAAATTACTTTTCGACATTTTTTTAGTATTTGTTAACGAGGGCTTTATGTTGAAAAACGTTTAGAGTCTTGAATAAAATTACACACCGCATCGAATGCATCTGTGGCAATTTCCCAAAACAGAGGCACCAAAACCTAGAACATTTTCTGCGGTTAAATTTAAACCTAGCTTCGCAAATGGAATATCTAAATGTCGTTTCCTAATTAATGCATAGTTGCGACATGAGCCAAAATAATGTTCAATAGTTTCTGATTCTTCGCAGAACGGACAAAGGGGGGAAAGTGTCAGACCAGCTCTGTGTAAATAAAAATTTAATGGGGGGACACGGCACCGGAATCTAGAAATTATAATTTCAAGTTTTTTTGACGGACTCCACTGGGCTTTCCATGGAAATTTGAGGTGCTCATAATCTGTCCATTGTGTGATATTTTCTAAACTATCTGTAAAAATAGCGAATTTCCTATATCTAACCCCTGATAAATATTCTAACTCGGGAAGTACTGAAATTACTGGTCCATCGAGTGATGCTCGTGCCAAAGCATCTGCCAATTCATTTAATTGTAATCCGCAGTGACCTGGGACCCAAACTAATTTGAGGAGTTTTAAATGCGGCGGTGCTAATGTGTAGAACGCTGCTAGGGCACGAGATTGTTCAGAGTTTGTCAGAGCTGCACACACCAAAAGTGAGTCTGTTAGGATGACTGCACTGGTCTCTGTCGTAGGAATTTTACGAAGGGCTAAAATAATAGCTACTAGCTCAGCTTCAAATATAGGAGTAAAATCTGGAAGCCTTACTGAAAAAGACCAGCCGAGGGAATCAGACGCAATTCCTACACCTGCCTTTTCATTGTTGACAGAAGCATCTGTAGCTATTACATTTTTTGTTGCTGCATGTACCAAGTAATCGTTTAATGTAGTGGTCAAAAATCTCAGAGATTGCAACTTGGCTTGTGGGGGGAAGATTTCATCGTACTCTATTCTAATGTTGATGGTAGAAAAATTAGTTTCAATTACTGTGCTAATGACTACATTTATGCAATCCAGTTTCTTTTTAGCGAAAATTATCTGAGGGGTATGAAATCGAGGCCAATGTGCAAGAAAGAAAGAGTCAGGGTCGCTTATAAATGCGTACTCTGATCTTCGCTCCGGTAAACTGTAGAACTTTAAGAAGGTTTGAACCGTTAAAATGCGGAATCGACAGAGGAGTGTTGGCAATCGCGCTTCTTGATACAATACACTATTCGCCACGAACCTGGGAAGTCCCAGGCATATTCGCAGGGCTTCTCGCTCTAACAATACTAGCGGTTTAATTTTATAATCAGCGGCCCCCGAGAATAATACACACCCAAATTCCAATATTGGTCGCACATACATTTTATATATCATTAACATCGTGTGTCTGCGCAGCCCGTATTTTCTGTTGCTTAACCTGCGTAATAAACCTAACGCCCGTTGTGCCTTTGCTGTTATATATTCAATGTGTGGGCTCCAATTCAGTTTTTCATTATAAATCATTCCCAAGTACTTGACTGAATCTACTTGTGGAATAGGTTCTCGATTATACAATACAGAAATTGAAACTGTATCTGCTATAGGAAACACCAAGAGCGCACTTTTACTGATGTTCAATGACAATGAAATGGATTGCAACCAAATTTCTAGTGTATTAATATATCTTTGCAGTTTCTGATGTAGTGAGTAAATGTCGCTCTCTGCAGCGAAGAACGCGATATCATCTGCGTAAATGTAGACAGTGACATCCTGAACAATTGGAATAGAGCTCATCAGTATATTGAATAATGCTGGAGATAGGACGGACCCTTGTGGAACACCACGTTTCTGTTTGAATTTATGCGAACAACAGCCATCCTTCACGCAATATAATTCCCTTGATTTTAGGAATTCCGCTATCCACTCAGTAATATACTGAGGAAACTTTAGACTCTGCAAGGTGGTCAGTAGAATAGAGTGCTCGACACTGTCGTACGCTTTAGCTATGTCGAGAGTTACTAATGCGGCGTACTGTTTACTTTTACGAGCAAGCTGTATTCGACTCTCTAAATCCGCATGGGCGCACCAAATTGAGCATTCACAACGAAAACCAATTTGATTTGGCTTTAATATGACCTTATTCGTCATCCAGGAGTTTATTCGGCCCTTTAGAACCCTCTCTATGAGTTTCACCAGGTTCGAAGTTAGCGAGATGGGTCTGATATTTTCTATGGTAAAACCTACTCCTTGCTTTTTTATTAATGGGATTACCTTAGATATTTTCCAGTCATACGGTATCCAGGCATTCTTTAAAGAGTAGTTTATGAGATTAATGACGTCGCCGGGGGATAGCTTGAATAAAATTTTAATCATAGGAACTGTGATTCCATCTGGACCAGGAGCTGACGATGGTAGATCTCGAATGACTTTTGATGCTTCAGACAGCGTTACGTTTTCGAAGTCAGTGCTTATGCTAGACCTTTGCCAGTTGAAAGCCATAATCGAAGAAAATCTAATTTCTAGACCTCTGCCAATTGACTCTAAAGAGTTCTTCGTTTCTTCCAATGATAGTTTTTCATAATTAGTATTTAATGTAGACGGCAGGATTTTGCGAGATCGCATATATTGAAATAAAGCTTTCTTATTTTTGGATTTCGAGAGAAAATCGAAATGTCTTTTATCATAATCTTCTTTAGCTTGGGCCACCGTGTGTTTAAATACAGCGGCAAGAAATTTATAATCTGCCCAGTTCTTAGGGGACTGATTATGTATTAGCTTCTTCCAAGCTGCCTGTCTTCGTCTGTGATCTCGTGAACAGTTGGAATTCCACCAGGGGCTAGAGGGCATTCTCTTCACCGATTTAACAGTAAATTCAGCGTTTTTGTATGCCCTTTTAATTACTGCGCTTATTTTCATAGCTTTAGTGTCATCTCCATCCTGAGAAGGAGCGTCTAAAGCAG
The DNA here is from genome assembly GCA_013436015.1 of Rhipicephalus annulatus. Taxonomy (NCBI): domain Eukaryota; kingdom Metazoa; phylum Arthropoda; class Arachnida; order Ixodida; family Ixodidae; genus Rhipicephalus; species Rhipicephalus annulatus. Next base: position 86,721 of record WOVY01014717.1, on the reverse strand, counting down.
TTTTTAGGTCGTGTTGAAATTTTGCATAATTTATATAGGTTCGGGCATGGAAGCATGATGGTTTGACGGGGCAAGCGATCTCGAACATTATTGGAAAGTGGTCACTGTTGGAGGCGCAATCAAGGGCCGTCCACGATGTACTAGCAATGGCCGAGCTTACAAAGCTTAAATCTAAGGCGGAGCGTGAATGACCTCGAATAAATGTGGGAGTTCTAGCGTTAAGGCACAATAAGTTGTTGTCTACCGACCAGTCCCACAACCGTTGTCCACACTGATCAGTTCTAAAGCCCCAGCAGGTATGGTGAGAGTTGAAGTCACCAACTATAATTTTTTCTTTACAGCCTGAATTAGCAGCCATATCTAACAGTCTCGTGTCTTGAACGCCTACAGGAAAGTAGACGTTTATTAGCGAGAAAGGCAAGTATCCTGGCAAGGTAATATCCAACGCGAAAATTTCGCATTCAGAAGACATACATTTGTATGAGTTTTTGACTTTTAAACTAATTTTATTGTTTATAAAGAAAGCTAATCCTCCACCTTTAGATGGACGGTCTAGACGAAAGGTTTGGAAGTTGGGTAGGTGAAATACATGATTTGTGGATAGCCAAGTTTCTTGTAATGCAATAATAGCCGGATCGAATTTGGAAGACAGGTATAACAGATCTGTTATTGCTGAGTGAAGAGATCGGCAATTCCAATGTATAATTTTGAGAGACCCTATGATTTCGTTAAAATGGTTTCGGCAATCACCTTTTCTAAAATACTTTCTTTAAGAAAATCGGTTTTTGAAAGGTTGTCTTTCTGATATTTCTTGCTTTTTACATGTTTCGGCGAGCTAGGTTTTTTCGATGCAGGGGATCTAGAACGCTTTAGGCATTTGGGATCTATGTCCATATCTTGTGTGTCCTGAGAAGTTTTCTGTGCACCCTCGCTTTGCCTCTGAACGCCTTCTCCAGAGGGCTCTGTAGACTGTGCATCTGGTGGAGTTATCTCAGATTCTGCCTCACTTTCCGGGTGTGCAGACTCAGCATTTTTTACAGCCGTACTTATATCTATATGCGCTCCATAGACTTGTGCGATTTGGTTATTCACAATGTGTGACAGCGACTCACATAAGGTGGTAGCAAGGCGTTGCATAGCCTTATCCACAGCCTTCTCGATCATATCCGCAATAGATAGGGAAAAGGATGCTTCCATTGCTATGTTATGGCGGGCAGCTGCTCCTGCATACCCTTGAGTTCGGGCTTGTATTTCAGCAATGGCATCCTTTCGGGAGCATCGCCTTCTGTCTACGATTTCAAGTATTTGGATTTCACGTGTCTTGGCTGAGCAGTTTGGATTATCAGCGCAGTGTGCTTCATGGCAAAGACAGCACTTTTCTTCATTACTTTTACAGTCGTTTGAATTGTGCGGCTCACCACAAGTTCTGCATCTAGGTACTGACCTGCACCCTTTCACTGTGTGCCCATAACGCCAACACTTAATACACTGTAGGGGACGAGGTGATAGTGGCTCCACTCTGTATATTAAAGGCCACGCTTTGATTTCGGTTGGGCGATTCGACCCGGCAAATGTGGCAATCACGGACTCCGTTGGTACCTTGTTCTTGTCCACAACTCGACTACATCTATAGATAGCTATGACACCTGCTTCTGAAAACATATCTAATATCTCAGTTGGGGTCAAGTTGACATCGACACCCCGAACGAGGCCTTTGACGCAAGCTAGGTGAGGTGGAATGAATGCGCTCACCGGGTTGGTAGCAAATACCGAGCATTTCAGTAGGTCTCGAACACAGAGCTGGTCAGACGAGAAGCAAAGAATGCCACCCTTGCCGAACTGCCTGACCTCTGTGATGCTTTGGTAGTGAGTTGTAGCGGCTCTCAACTCCGTCTGAATCATTTTTGGATTCTTCATTCGTATGATACCATCGTTGCTTGGGACCAATGCCACAGGAACGGCTGAGACGCCATTGCGTAAAAACAAGTCCACTGGTAATTCCTGCGAAGGAAGAGAAGCAGACCAGAGGAAAGCCCCTGGTCCAGGTGAGGAAAACGGCATCTGCCTGGTCGTACTATCTGAAAATACACTCGATAATCAATAAGGACACTATAGAAACGCTTACGAAAAAAAACGAATATATAAAATCAATCACAACTATTGAATTCTTGGCCAAACACTCAGAGCAGGCAAACGTCAGTCGCTGTTCGAAAGCACGCGAGTACCCTCAAGGCCAGCTGTTCTTATTCTGCTTCTTCTTCCTCGCTCGCCTAGCATGCGCGTCTGTGCCAGAGTGCCAGTTTCGGTTTTCCTCGTCACAATATACATATATGTGGGTACATATATATATACAATACAAAACATTTATGCATTTGCTGCACAGTGGCAGTGCATACCGAGAAAACAGGCCGCAAGATAAACTGGGACAACGCACGCATCTTATCTACGGGGAAAAAACTGACAACCTCAAATCACTAATCATTCAGACGAGTTACAGATTCAGTAAATCATGTGGCACATTAAACAACTTGAACTCCCGGGCTTCACGTCGCATCGTGCACTCAATGCTACATACGAACCTGTTGCTGAGCCATCATTCCGTTGTGAACAAAGAATCCGTTCGAATCCTGAAACGTCATTCTTTATTTGTTTTTACATTGACCTGTGGCCTGTTGTTTTTCAACATAACTTTTAATGAAGTTATACAAAGGCGATATGGGTGTATGAGACACGCGAAGACAAGAAACGGTATTCAGATGAATTCAGGGACTTCGATGTATCGCTGGTGCACAGACGGTCTCTTCTCATAATGTGGAAAACTTCTAAAGCCAACCGCGCATGCTCATTGAGGCTTAGGCCTATGGTCGACATCTGATGAAAATGTGCTTTACAACTGGTGCAACAGTTAATATGGGCCACAAAATAGGCTCCTTTATCGGCATTCTGTTAACTTTTGCATGTGTGCCTTTAGCTGTTCGTTGATACATCTCCCCGTTTAAACCGACGAAGGCCATTCCTCATGAGAGCGAGACGACAAAAACTACGACGACAGCATACTGGACGTAAAAGACTCCATGTAGGATTCGGCATGCTCCTTTGCTAGCTCCACTGGTGCGAGAGCATAGCTTTGAAAGCTTGTTCGGCGCAGACAACGCCACTGGGACACCGTGTCTGCCAGAAACTTTTTTCAGCTGATGGGTGATCTTATCTGGATAAGGAACCGCCACTGGCCTGGACTTGTCACGTAGGGCCTCCACCCTCTTAGTGGATTTTTTTTAAATCATAGACCAGACCACTGAAATCAGGAGCAACCAGGGGAAACCTGCTGCCAGTAGTCGGCTTCTCTGATTATCAAAACTTTCTTGCATCCTGTGAGGGCACAATTTTTCAAGCGCTGATTCCATGGCAGAAATCGCAATTCCTCTTTTTATAACTTTGGAGTGTGCTGACTTGAAATTCAGAAGTTGTTTCTTGCAGCTAGCTGGTAAGACGAAGAAACATGTCTTTCACAAAATTCTAGCCTCACCTTTAAGAATTACAACTTGTCTTTTCGAGGAAGTTCAAAAGTAAAAAACAAGACCATGTCTGAGTGAGTTCGTTGAAATCATCTGACATCCTACTGACTGAATCGTGATAGGAGGAGCCTAGAAATAAGAAAACTAAAAATATTTATTAGGTAAGGATAAGATAAATGCAAAGATAATTTGATAAGGATAATTGGATAAGGAAATGGATAAGGATAATTGCAACACAGCAAATTCCTAACAGTGGTGGCAGCAATGTGATGCCATCAGACCTTATTTCATGATGATGATGATATGTATGATATAACGTCCCTAAACCACCATATAGTAATTAGAGACGCCGTAGTGGAGGGCTCCGGAAATTTCGACTAGCTGGGTTCTTTAACGTGCACCCAAATCTGAGCCCACGGGCCTACAACATTTCCGCCACCATCGGGAACGCAGCCGCCGCAGCCGGGATTTGATCCCGCGACTTGCGGGTCTGCAGACGAGTACCCTAACTACTAGACCACCAAGGTGGGGGTGATGACATAATCTGTAGAACTCTTGCTGTATACGCATACAATTGTCATTTTTTTTGCAAGATTGGTCTTTTTTTACGGAGTGGATGCCGTTTGAGCTGCTCGAATTGTACTGATGTTTGTTTTTGCCCTGCAGGACTTTCGAAGCACAATCCACATCTGAATCGCCGGTAAGTTCTCCATGTATTAGTGGCACCTTTGTCGGTCTCAGATAATGATGGTTCTAGAATTGTTAAACACAGCTAAAACTTAATACTTGCAATGCTTTGACTGTTTTTTTCTATATACCGCAGTCGCTGCACCTCATAATAATAATTGTTGGCTGCAAGTTTCAGGGAAATGATCCACAATCATTTCTCTGGCTGGCTGAAATACTGGGCTATAGAAAAGAGTATGATTTTTGCAATGCATTTAGGTTGTTGAGTAGTGACACACTTTCATTCATCGATGAGACCTACTGAGACCTGAAGCTTTCACTGGCCCTTGTCACTCTTGCTGTTAGCAAAATTTTCTTGCAAATAGCACATAGTGGTAGTATGTGGTATTGTATGTAAATAGCGGTGTGTCGGCTTGTAATTGTATAGCTAACACCGATAACTAGCCTATTCAAAGGAACGTTTGAGATTACTGTAATTTGGGTGGTGGCATTGTTGGTTATCCAAGAGGTTACATGTGTTTGTTGAAGGCCCAGCGATAGTGATTTTTGGTGCTGGGATGAAAAATGTGTGAACTGTGCAATCCAAAGTTTCGTTTCGCTACGGTTCAGTGTGTGCTGTGGACAACGCGATGGCCCGTTGTTGTGAGCTATATATATGTCCAGATTTTTAAAGCCTACCTTGAGGAGGATTAACATTAAATGTAGAAGACGGGCTACTTGGGTATCGCAGTATACCAATAGCAACTATCATCTGTGCCGTACATCCTTGATGCTATAGGGTGATTGCCGCCACCTCTACCATTCTGCCAGATGCGGTGAGAGGCTGTTATGGTAGATCACTTGCTTACAGCCACTAGGCAGTGTCTTACACGTTTCATATTTGGCACGTTTGTACAGATATTTTTTGCTTCAGGTGTGCTTTCTGGAAAGCATCAATCTCAAAAGGTAGTTTAACCTATCAACATTAATGAGCTCTAGGACTGATTATTGTGGTATTATAAATGACATTAGTTTTTGCGCTAATATTCGTAACAGACTATTCAGATGCACGGGCAGTGAAGTGGCGTTCTTATTCCATAGAAATTTGAGACGGCAGTTGCGTCTTTCATAGCAGTCTCGTGTATCGTCGTGTTTTGTTTACACTCCACCGCTGCCCAGACTCAGAGCGAAGAAGTCGACTCCACCGACGAAGACTACGTCGTGGACATGTACCCTCTGCCCATTCGATCCCGCTTCGACCTGTGGAAGAAGCGCGAGAAGCGTGCGATCCGCAAAGACATGTGAGTACGCTATCTGTGGTCTCATAAACTGACACTCCATTCTCTGGACTGAGATCATTTGTTTAAGATCGCCATGTATTACCAGTATTTGCCTTTTAAAGGTGTAGTGACTAAAAGTTTCTATGATGAACTATGTTACTGGAGGCCCATTTATAAAAAGGCGCATTGCTCTCTGCAGTGTGCGTGAATGAAACAGTTTGTTTATTACCGATTATTCTCAGCTTCGTCTTGGGAGAGCTTCGAGAACAATGCGCCACGAAGGCCGTCTAGTGTGAGAAACAGCACTTAGCAATGTGACGCACGTTGCTCCGATGGTCTTTCGCAGGCGGCATGTGCAGCGTAATCACGTGGCCGGTTTAATCATTGTTACCTGGTGGCTTAGACCATTTGCATACAACCACACTCCGAACTGACAATATTGCAGTGGTGTAACATCCGCCATAGATCACCCCACACTTGTGCAGGTTGAAACCAGAATCTTATCATTTAGTGCGAATAGTGCACAGTTCATGCGCAGAATTTGATCCTTTTTTTATTGATATGATTTATAAGGATTTAAACTTTGAATGTTGGCATCCTGTAACAAACCTATCTACCTCTAACTACTTCGAAGTAATTGCGTTGCATGGCAAAACTTTTTCCGGCATTGGCACAAAAGGCATGCGATGTTATTTTCTTCCTCTGAGGCCTTCAATATCCGCCTCTGTGGAAGAACGGTCATACGGGGCTCGGGTGCTTACAAAGGTCACATGTTCGTTCTTGGCCGTGGCGGTCGCATTTCGATGGAGGCGAAATGGTAGTGGCCTGTGTACTGTGTGACGTAAACTCACTTTGAAGAAAACCACATGTTCAAAACTTTCAGAGCCCTCCACTACGACATCTCTCATAATTATAATGTGGTTTTGGGACTTTGGGCACCTCTTATATGATCTGAGGCTTTCAACAGATGCTGCAATGTCACTGAACCTTGTGTGTGTGTTCTGTAATTCAAGTGGTCTTGTGCAAAAAAAAAAGACAGCACGGTTACAAAAATGACCTTTTTAAACACAACAGATTCACTGATGATCTTCATGCACATATAAAATTTGATTCAGGTTGCCACTGTAGGCCTTTATTTTTTAAGTCAAGCAGTTTAACCTAATTATGATCGTAACACTTCCATTTTCTTCCAGGATTGTGTATCTGAACGTGGCCAAGTAGGGTGGTCCCGATGTCCGCTACCGGTCTTCGAGCCCTTCCACACTAAAGATGTTCCATGATTTCATTTTTACTCATGTGTTCATCTCAGGTTTAAACTTGTTCCAAAAATAAACTTGCCCAGCTTGTTTTTTTACTTGCTTCGACCACACATCGATGTCTAAGCAGCATCATTTCCCGCAATGTAGCGAACTTAGTGCCATAAATGCAAATATTGAAATAATCGACATAGTATACCAATAAATGATATATTTGCGCTAGTACTACGTTAGCTCAATCCTAATCATGGCCATAACTGTGCATAAAATTCAACGGCTGTTTTCCTCTACAACGTATATTTGATTTTATTGTTTTAAGAGACATAGGAAGCGTATCAGATAGGTAGGTATAAGCAGACAACGTCTAAGCATGACTCCCATGCCAGGTTTCGGTCCACCATGTTTCTCATAATCATTAGGTGGTTTTGGGACTCCACATGTAAATCGTCAATCCTTAAGCTTAAGCACTGGAGAGATCAGCACAGGAACGCGAGGAGGTGATCGTGGATGCAAAACATAAAATAGCTGCGTGGCAAGAAATTGGTTTGCATAAGCTTTAAACTGAACTCCGTGAGCCTTTTTGACGGAGCTAGTGTAGAATCTGATTACCGAACTACGGTTTCGAAGTTGCAAAGGTTGGAGAACAGACATAAAAACAGTGCCGTAAATAGCTCAATAGGAGCGCCATTTACAACTTTCAGTGTTAGTAAACGTTTAAGGAGGCCTGATGAGGGGCCCTTTAGAAGTCTCACGATGCATGCATGCAACTAACTTTAATTCGGCAATGTTTGCTGCAAGTTTGAATGCGTCTTGTTTGAAACGTAAAGTCTGTCGATCCCCCGACACTTCCGCCTGTCCACCTTTTGCACCTTTGAAGCACCGGAGAGCTGACTCTACAGCAAATTCCTCAAAATTGCACTGCGTCCTTGTAAGGCTTGACCCAATACATCCTCAGGCAGAATATCCTTGTGCCGCTCCTGGAATGTTTCGAAGTAACACATTACTTGGCGTATGACGAGGTTCACAAAAATGCATGAGACAAGTACTATGGCACTGCATGCGGTAAGTTTTCATTAAACAAATAAAATGATAAAAAACGCCTGTTGTCACCTAGGCAGTTAAGCAGTGCCTTCAGCGGTAACGTTGCAAGCGAGAACAACTATAACCCAAAAGTATCGGTAGATTTCCTAAGATGAGAACTTTCGTTTTGACAATACTATTGCTAGTTTTGTTTTAAATAATAACGAAGCATATCAGTGTTCTCGCTACCCAAAACCAAAACACTGGAGCCCCATCACACGCGAGCTGTGTTGACGTGGTTTCCGGGGCGCGGGCAGATCATAACAGAGGCTGATCATAACACTAAAGTATAGTCAGAAAAAATTAGCACAAATTAAAAACAATTGTGCAATATCGGCAGACTGTAGCTCTAGAAAAAAAGCGGTAGACAGACGAAAGAACACACTGCTCTTAAAAACCTGCAAGATATCAAATTCGATCAGTACAGAAGAGCAAGCGGCAGATATAGAGTAAAAGGCTGGCACATCAAGCATGTGCACAGACGATCGCACTTTATTAATTCCTTTTTAGTTCAGTATACTCAGGACTCGAGTGCATTACAGAGGGGAGTGGGTTACAGTCTGAATGGAACGTGCTTAAAAAAAAGCAAGACATTGGGGGTTACTTAGAGGTGATGAAGGATATTAACAATAAAAACTGTACAGTAAAAGAACAAAAAAAGATATTTAGGAAATGCAAAACATAACACGGTGTTTTACAAAAAGGAATCAACGCAAACTAAATAGCACTCAAGCATAAGAACGTGCCTATGACCCAAATAATGCATCGTTGCAACAGCATATGTCAAGATATAGACGTGTAAAAAAACGAAAAAGAAGTAAGATAAAAGGAATACTCAAAAACGTTAATACTTTAATCCAACAGGAAATATGACAACAGGTTGCTTACAGCAACCTTAAACTTATCAGTTTCAGTTATCAGTCATCTCGATGACTGATTGGGGATGGTAATTCCAACTTGCTGACCAAGTTAAAAATATCCAGCCCGATAAATCTAGAAGAAAAGCCTGGATGAAGTCAACAGACAAATTGAGCCTCAGGAAATAAACGAGATATCCTGGATACACTTTAATTTAATGGCTGCACAAGTTACTCAACAAGTCGGAAGACGCAAATACAACCACAATTTACCCTCATAGCTGCTAGATTTACCGATATTGAGGCTTGTATGAAGACACGACGACCTCAAACCAGTGGAGGTGTTCTTATCAAAATTACCAATAAACGATACTAGAGTCTTGACAACTACGCTGGAGGGGATTGGAAAACCTCAACTGCCACGATGGATCGAGACTACCATTATAATTTTCGGCAACGAACCTGTTGAGGCTACAGTAGAAAATTTTCAGTTACTTCAATGCCTGATCTTAAACCATGATGTTTTAGGAGACGCACCATAAGGACAAGTTATCGGTATACAGACCATTATTCAGTGCCGATGTGAAGAGAAGAGTTACTACTGCTCGAGTTGCGTCACCACATTGTCGTGCAGTATGAGACAGACATTGGAGATGCAATCATTTACTCACCGAGGTAATACCTCCTATAGAAAAATTAAAGCTTATTTATCCGTAATCCCATGAAATACACATAGAAATTTCCGATCACTTCTCTCTAAGACACTTTCTTTTTCGGGTATACCGGGTGTCGCAGGTATTTTCTGCCAAGAAATAAAAATATGAGATATTAAAGGGTGGCGAGTAAAATAAGTAGCATATTTTTGACAGCCACATTGCACACTACAGATGATCTTTTGTTCTTTAATAAATTTGGTAAGTGGGATAATTGAACAAAGGAGCTAAGATTCACTTGAGAGCCCAGAAAAGGGATTGGCGAAGTTGGGGAGGGTCTTCGGAGGGCCCTATAGAATTTTCGCCAATGAAGAAAATCTCACGAGTACAATTTCTTCAAGCAGTGAAGAAAACCAGGAAGCCCAAATAATAATAATAATAATAATAATAATAATAATAATAATAATAATAATAATAATAATAATAATAATAATAATAATAATAATAATAATAATAATAATAATATTGAGAAGCATGAGAAGCGCATTCGCGTGTCACGATACGATCATGCTGCTCTCAACCGTTGTTTGAGCGAACGGAATCAGCTGCGAGCGCGGCTCTCCTGTCCCAACGTTTCCGTTCCAGTGATACACTCAAAAAACAAAAAGGTGGTGCTACTAACTAACTTTGAGGTAGTAAATTGCTGTCACAACATTCACTACCCAAGTAGTACCTATTAGTAGAAAACGACAAGGTAGCAAGGTTACTAGTATCTCATTTACTAGCTGCAGTATCTACCACAAGGTAGAAACACAAACTTAGTAAATGTATCACTATGATTGTTACTAGCTCCTGTTACTACTTAGTGAAAGGTAGTAAACTAAGCTAGCAAATTTACTACCGTGGAGATATCTAGGTCGTTACTACGTACTGGAAGGTAGTAAGCTAAGTCAGTAAGTTTACTACAAAGACGGCTGCTAGTTTTGTTGCTGTACATGCAGGACGGTAGAATATGTAAACAAAACTTTCACAGTGAATGTTTACTGTTTGCCGAGTAGTAATGCAAACGAGTGACAACACTTGGCAACATTACTTAAATTCATGAACTATATAGCTCACAAAGCTGTGTAATGTTGCCGAATATAGTAAAAAAATAAAAAAACTGCATATTACTATACTATATAAAACATGCATAAGCTTAACTCACAGAGATATAGGTAGGTCAAAATATATGAGCCGCGATTCATTTCAGACCAAGCAAGTAGTGAGAAATGCTTAGGATGGCAGTAAAAGCTAAAATGCAGTTTTTGAATGAAACATTTATTCAAAAGCGACTCGTTCAGGCAGCTCAATAATGTGCAATGCCTTTCCTATAGCTCCGATTAACCGCTTCACTTGTGGGGATGCTGATGCACACCTCAGCCTGTAAAAGTGTTCCAGCACAAGAAATATGTTTTTGTTGTGTTCTGCATATTACGCAATAAATGCATAATATATCTCCACAAGGGCTGTCCCAGCAGCAATGACAACCAGGACCTCCACTGACAAATCTTCAAACTTTGCAACGATCTCCACGGCGTTTCGGGGCTCTTTGCCTTTCAGGTATAATGAATGGTGAGCATTTTGTAATGAAAATTAAATAAGAAAATGATAACCATCGGCATGAATGAATATCGTCATGAATGAATTTCAACAGAATAACTATTCGATTCAGTAAAAATTCTTGCTTTTCTACTTTTAGAAACTGGAATAGTTTGTAGTTTTATCATTATAAAGTTAAACATTGTGCACTCTCGAGCTTCATTTTGACTAATGTACATTAACATGCACCTAAATCTAAGTACGCAAGTGCTCTTACGTTTCACCCACAGCGAAATGTTGCTGCTGTGCTGATGAATGCACCTGGTGGTTGCCTCTTCGTGTCTCCTCTATTTGCATCCTGCCTATTATGCAATAACGTTAGAGAGCTTGTGTCGCAGGATTTCTGCCATCGGCGTCGGCCCCGTTGGTTGTGAGCGAAAAATCATACGTGAGTGAAAAATTTTGTCGCAAAGGTCACCGTGGGAGGCCATTACTTGTCCACGCGTGCGCGCGCGATCACACTGAGAAAGCCGTGCATTCGAAAAAAAAATAAAGAAGTGCTCAAGGTCACGAGGCGCGGGTGATGTATTTTTTTTCTCGTGCCACCACTTTTTGCTTAAATTCCAGCGCTTTCGTCGGGACGAGAGAAGAGAAAATGCAATTGCAGCGTATGAGAAACATTTGTAACTCCACTCACACGGGACAGATCCTTAAAATTTTTGTGGCGTTAAATTCGTGAGGCAATAAGCTTTTCTAGTGAATTCATTCCGTGGGTTCTTGAGAAAGTGTTTCAGGACCCCTTTAACGCATATTGTTCGACAGGTGTCATGGCGAAAACGAGCCTATTAGGCGATTTGTAGGCGCATTTGGGAGGCCTTGAACTACGTCGGAAAATGCCAGGATAGTGCAGCCATCGCCACTAAAGACAGACAGGAACTTTTAAACAGCTCTAAAAATGGACAAATATGTCCACCTAGAGGCGTTGGTAAAGCAAACAGCAAACTCTAGATAATGTGCTGCCATCTGTGAGGCATTGTCAGACTCTTTATGGCCTCCGAGATGGCAAGCGCGCGGCGTGTATCTTGGAGGCCATGCGACTTTTGCTTCAGATAAAAAAAAACTTGTATGTACCATTCGCGTGCGCGCACTGGTACAATCTACTGTGGCGTGTGTGTGTGTGTATGAAACAAAACATATTACTAAGTATGCACTTAGTGGTTGAAGGGCGCGCTAGGGGTCGGATTTCGCTATTGCGTTCAACTCTAAAGGCGAAACGTAAGGTTCCCCCGTTTTACCCTATTCTCTTCAATGCTTGAAGTCTTTGGAAAAATGCTTTCGCTTTTGATCTAATTTGCCTTGACAATAACAAATTTGAGGTAATAAAACGTACCAAGCACAGGCCTTTGCTACACTGTTCGAACCACTTTAAGAGACAGAAGAACAGGTTTTCTGTTCATAAACAGGATACGGGAAGAAATAAGTGCAACGCATCTTTCAACGATCATGCTGAAAATGTTATCGAAGAGTGCCGAGAATACTGCGCAGAAAATTTCGCATGAAATTATAGTTATGTGGGTTTCTTTGGTACTCGACAAATACTTTTTTAAAAAGAACCACTATGTTCGCATTACCGTTATGCATGGATGAGATAATGCAAAGTTTCCCCAACGTGAGTGTCTACAGGACATCTGTAGACAGTTGTGTGACTCACAATATTACCATGCACCAGTAAATTACTGGAAAGAAATAGAATGTTAGGTTCAGTATAAATCAACTTGGGGAGATTCGACAAGAATTTCTTATTAAACTACTCATGTTGATCTATAAGAAAGTTTGCCTTAGTTTTACACAAAAATACATGTAAATGAATAGTTCAAGAGTTCCCTCACAATGACAACTTCAAGGTCTGAATTCTGGCATGATGCTCCATTATCAGTTAGTTGAAACAGTGTGCAAATAAATACTCGTGAAGCTGAAAAATATGATGCTAGTATGGGCTAATCATATGCAACTGGCAGGAAAGCCAAAGTTAGGATGGTAGTATATGCTAACTGTAATTAACTGCTGTGGCATAGAAGACTGGAGCGTAATAATATAATACGTGTGGGGCAGATTAAAAGCTTTTATTAAAAATTATTTTGTCGACGGAACAAAAATTGAAGAAATCAAAATTATATGCGCACCTGGATGTTATGAATGCTTAGGACAGCACCATGACTGAAATTCGTCGTTTAGTGGCGGGCCTTTGTTAATTACTGAAACACGAGCACAATGAGGGCACAAAAAAGCATAAAAAGAAATAGTGAATGCACTCCTTGTTAAACAATGTTGATTTATAAAGTAGTTTAGCATTGCATAGATCTTTTAATTAGTGTACAACACATTTACTTAGAAATGGTATGAAAACAAAGGTATTGTTAAAGGACCCCTGACACCAATTTTGTAAACAAGAGGTGGATGTTTTATTTGACAGTCTTGCACGCATGGGCATTCTAGTCAATTGTGAATGGTCAATGTCACCTTTGAGATATTTTACTTTGTCTTTAGAATGAGCACGAGTGCTCATTTGAGTTTTCAGCACCTCGCGACATAGCCGCTATAGTATGACGGAGACAAACGAGGCCCCATGTACCACAAGTAAAATGTGTGACGTAGACGTCGGAGATTTGCTGGGCGTGCACAGTGCCACAACAGGCATGCACCCACTGAGGACATAATGAGTCCCAGTGCACATATGCGCTAACAGCGCCTCCCAATATTGCCCTTATTATTGATACGTGTTCGGAACTGTCGACCCGACACAGCTGAACTGGCACCCAAATGAAGAAGACGACAACGTGGTTGTTGTGGGTTGGACTCTCGAGCTTCTCCCGTTGGCCTGCTTGACTGTGCGCTTTCTTACCAAGTTGCAGCGCTCTGGGGTGTTCTATTTTCTTACCTGGATATCTTTGACGTCGACGACCGTCCTCTGGGCCGAACAAGTGCCGTAACCCACCGCATCGACACCGGTGACGCCAGTCCACTCCACAAACCTCTTATTGCGTGTCACATGCTGAGCGCCAAGTTATACAGACGGAGGTCGAGAAAATGCTTAGTAAAGACGTCATTAAGCCTTCATCGAGTCCTTGGGCATCCCCTGTGGGCTTAGTTAAAAAGAAGGACAACACCTGGCGCTTTTGCGTCGACTATCGCCACCTGAATCGGATCACCAAAAAGACGTTTAACCTTTACCCCGAATCAATGATGCGCTCGACTGCCTCCACGGCGCCAACTATTTCTCGTCCCTCGACCTTCAACGCGGATACTGGCAAATTTCGGTCGACAACCGCGACCGCGAGAAGACAGCATTCATCCCACCCGACGGCCTTTACCAATTCAAGGTCATGCCTTTTGGGTTGCGCAATGCCCCGGCTACTTTTGAGCGTATGATGGACTCTCTTCTTCGCGGTTTCAAATGGTCGACCTGCCTTTGCTATCAGGATGATGTAATCATTTTCTCGCCCTCCTTCGAAAGCCACCTGTCTCGTCTCTCGGCAATTTTTGACGTTTTTCGTTGCGCTGGTTTCCAACTGAATTCGTCGAAATGCTCATTTGGACGCCGGCAGATTAAACTACTCAGCCACCTTGTTGACGCCACTGGTGTTCAAACCGACCCTGACAAAGTCCGTGCAGTCCGAGAATTCCCGGTTCCGCGTTCCACACAAGAAGTTCGCAGTTTTATGGGGCTTTGCTCATACTTCCGCCGCTTTGTCTTCAACTTCGCGGATATTGCTAGGCCCCTCACAGATCTCCTCAAAAAGAATGTGGCCTTTTCTTGGGGAAGGAACCAAGAACATTCCTTCGCGCCACTAATTACCGCCATCACATCACCACCTGTGTTGGCTCATTTTGATCCAGCGGCTCGAACAGAGCTTCGCACCGATGCAAGCGGCCATGGCATTGGTGCTGTACTCGCTCAGATACGGAATGGCACCAACTGTGTGATAGCCTACGCTAGCCGCCTTTTGTCGCAAGCGGAACAAAATTATTCCATCACTGAGCGGGAATGCTTAGCCCTCGTTTGGGCTATTGCGAAATTCCGTCCGTACTAATACGGACGTCCGTTTGCAGCCATCACGGACCATCATGCGCTTTGCTGGCTGTCGACGCTTAAGGACCCTACTGGAAGAGTCGGCTGATGGGCACTTCGATTACAGGAGTACACGTTCTCGATTGTTTACAAATCTGGAAAGCTGCACAGCGATGCTGACTGCTTATCCTGGCACCCCATTGATCCACCTAGCTCCACTGATTTGGAATCCGATGCCTGCGTTTTAGCCATCACTGACTTTCTGAACGTGGCTGACAAACAGCGCCGAGATCCATCGCTGCTCATCATCATTGACCGCCTTCACTCGCGTTATGCTGACCCTTCTCTTAGCAGATACCTGGTTCAAGACAATGTTATGTACCGCCGCAACTTACACCCCGACGGCACGGAACTTTTACTCGTCGTACCGCATCACCTGCGAAAGGATGTTCTGCGACAATTGCACGACGCTCCAACTTCTCGACATCTGGGAGTCTCCAGAACTTACGACCGCATTCGACGACGAGTATTCTGGAAGGGTCTGTACCGCTCTGTTCGCCGTTACGTCGCATCTTGCGACCTCTGCCAGCGCTGAAAGAAGCCTACGACTTCCCCGGCCGGTCTTCTTTAACCTATCGAAGTTCCAGCCGAGCCATTTTATCGAGTGGGGTTGGACTTGCTAGGTCCCTTTCCTACTTCTACAACTGGAAATAAATAGATTGCAGTGGCCACACTCTATGCCACTCGGTATGCAATAACTCGAGCGCTACCAACCAGTTGCGCAACCGACGTTGCCGACTTCCTGCTGTACGACATTATTCTCCAGCATGGCGCTCCGTCTCACCTGCTCACAGACCATGGTCGCTACTTTGTATCTCGTGTGGTTGATGATCTACTCCGATCTTGTGCTACCCGTCACAACTTCACCACATCTTACACCCTCAGACTAACGGCCTTACGGAGCGCCTAAACCGCACATTGACAGACATGCTTGCCATGTACGTATCTACCGACCACACTGATTGGGACACAGCTCTTCCGTTTGTAACCTTCGCCTATAACTCGTCGCGTCATGAAACAGCGGGCTACTACCCTTTTTATCTACTCTTCGGACGTCATCCTTTACTGCCCTTCGACACACTGCTTTCATCAAACCACCCGTCCTCCACTTCGTACGCTCAGGATGCGATCACCCGGGCCCTCACGGCACGCGCGGTAGCACGCGCTCGGTTGTCGTCATCGCAGACAGCACAGAAGTCCCTTTATGACCGTCGACATAGAGATGCCGTTTTTTGTGCGGGATCTCTTGTTCTCCTGTGGCTCCCATCTCAACGTGTTGGCCTCTGCAAGAAACTACTATCGCTATACGCTGGGCCCTACCGAATCATTCGTCAGGTCACACCTGTGACCCACGAGATTGCCGCTACCACAAACTCATCAGCTGCTGCACCCAGAACTGAAGTAGTCCACGTTTCTCGTCTCAAGCCCTACAACGCCGACTCGCTCATTTAACAGGCACCGAGACGGTGCCTTACGGGCCGGGGTGATGATACGTGTATGGAACTGTCGCCCCGACACAGCTGAATTGGCACCCAAATGAAGAAGACGACAACGTGGTTGTTGTGGGTTGGACTCTCGAGCTCCTCCCGTTGGCCTGTTTGACCATAGCCTCCTCTATAACTTTGTGCCCGAGCGGTCGGTCCCTCAGCGCCGTCCCCCGAGCTATTATGGGATGCGAGCGCTCCTGGCGGAGCGCCGAGGCGCAAAACGAGAGAATGGATGGCAGCTATGGAGAAAAAACCGGCTTTGAGTAACTACCGAAAGGGCAAAAATGAAATAAGGAGGGAGGCATTTTACGATAATTCAAGGGGAAGCGCTTTACTGTTTGAAGCGAGATCGGGTTGCCTTAGAACGCGTAGTTATAAAGCAAGATTCAGTAAAGAAGAAGAACAATGCACATGCTGCGGGAAAGATAAGGAAACGGCGGAGCATGTTCTGATTGAATGTGGAGATATCCACCCAGGTGTACTCCTGTATCCGTCAACTGAGCTCGTAATGGTTCTAAATTCTCTAAAGAATTACGCGGAAGTTTTCCTCGCAAGAGCGAGAAAGATGAATCAGCCACTGAAGGCTGCCGTTGACAACGCCGCGCAAATACTACAGAAACGTGACAAACTCAAGTGCTCGACCCCGGGACATCATAAAAACTTTTGGAGGTTGTGCTCGTGAAGTTTCTCCGCCCACTTTTTCTGAACTTCGCATAAACGCAAGCGTGCATAGGCCGCGTCGTCTGCTGTTATTATGGGATCGGTGCGGCATCTGGCGGCGAGCGCCAAAACTGTAAGGGACGGATGGCGCGTATGTATTTAGCGCTAATGCGCGGGCACAAAAAAATATAGGAGGCTATGGTTTGACTGTGTGCTCTCTAAGCCTTTAGCAAGACCAGCTCTCGGCGAATAAATCTTCCTTGTAACAATATGACTGTGTTTAGTGCCCGTGGGGACTCTCCGTGATGTTTTATGCATTTTTAGAACATTAAGTGATAGATGTTTGTGAGACGCATGAAAAATTAGCCAGACTGGTCCCGGACAAGAGATTATATGCCTCACTGTATTGTCGAGCTATTTCTAAGGTGGTTCTTGCAACTTACAGTACTGGCGTACTAGGTGGCATGACAAAAGGTGTTTCCTTTTTGTGGCTCTTTGGCAGCATGTTATTATCAGCTAGCTGGCTCTCGGTAAACAAGCCCTATGGGAACGGCTCACGCATCGATGAGCCGTTGATAATATATTTCACTCGTAACATTTCAAAAACTGCATTTATGCCACTTATTTTTCAGACAAGCATTACTGTAGGGCTTCTCAATGAGAGTACCACTGTCAATAAAGTTTTGCTTTGATAAGGCAAAAACCAAATCATCAAAGCATAAAATTTGCAAAAAATTTGCTTTCTTGAGTAATCTAAACAGGCTGGTTTACTCACAAAGAAATAAACTGTCCACATATGGATTCAGAACATCTACAGAACACTCATGAAAATGTTGTTGAATGCCTAAATTTTTTGTCCTGTTGTGATCAGAACAACAATAATGCAACCTACTGGTTTTTTGTGAAAGTAAGCCTTCTCCTTCAGCAGCAGTGGCAGAATCTCCAGGACAACAGCTGCGAAAAAAATCTGTGCTAGATGAAATTCAAGAACAAAGCATAAGTGCTTGAATGCGTTATCTAAAAACAAAGAAGTTATTTCAGGTAATGAATTGATTAACGGCACATACAATTCTTGGCATCTCCTGCCAACGTTAGTTGTTTCTCTTCAGTTTGAGAGGCAAACTGCATTTTAGTCGGTGTGACTAAGCCAGACTAAAACACTTTCTCTCCTAGATGTTTACGAATGCAAGAAGCTTATTTTCAAAGCTTACTCCAGTTTTATTCAGCAATTTCTCATGAAGCTATTAGGAAAAAAACATTGACAGATACTCAACAATACATGAAAAATATCCCACAAATCTGCAATCAAATGAACGGCTTATAAGCTTGACAAAAAGCAAACCTAATGTATTGTTTTCTTTATACTTGAACTGTTCTAGATACATATAGCTACCCTCACTTTTTCATGCCGAGTTTGAGAAGAGGCCGGCAATATTGAGGAGTAAAATAGATGCGAGCTGCATCGCGTGGGAGGCAGGCATAATTAACATGTTCATGAGTCAGTTCTGTTTTTGTCTAACAAGCCTGTGTCTGTGCAGAGACATGGTAAGTAGTTGAGGTGAGGAGAGTCTATGAGACTGTTTCGTCAACCATTGCAAAGCAATCTTCATCTGCACCGAGGTGTCGGATGTCCCTTCAGCAAACTTCGTCCCTGCCTTGCATAGCCCTCTATACTTGGAGCCGGCTAAGCAATGGAACGTAGGAATTGACTGAGCATGCCAAAAAAGCTCAAAACTTCCACGTTAGTCATCAGTATTGGACACATGCATAGCGTTGTACCAATTACAGAGCAGTACACTATGGTCCTAGTGAATGAAGACAAAACACAGGCAAGAACAAAAAAAGAGAGAGAATTGTTCTTATCTTGCTTCAGAGACAGACCCAAGAAACTTGTTCAAAAGCTAGCAGCATATTCGGTAAATATACTTCTTCCTCTACGTTTGAAAATGCATACATTGACATGCACATTGTATACGTCACCATTTCAAGAAACCACAATGCTGGATAGCGCTGAATTATTTTTTCTTGTGTAGAAGGAAGTAAATCCTGACTCTCTGGGAGGAGCACGTTTTTTTCACTAAATCGGCAATCTATTTCATGTTGGGTGACCACCGTTTTACTTCCCTTCACACAGAGTCAATGTGACCAGATAGTGCAGTTTCATCTTGTGTCTCTGCGATGTCTCCTGGGAACGAATGCAAAGATGCACAGAGACCATGAAACCCTTTACTTTTTTTTACAGTGATTCGAATGTTGCTGTAGTGGGTGAATTCTAGGTTGCCAAAAATGCTCTCAATTGTAGAATACCCACGCAGAAAACCTTGACTACCAGGTAGTTGCTTCAAAAAAGACGGTGCTTTTTTATTCACTACCAGGGGTGGCTACCATTATGCCTTGCATGTTGCTTTGTTGCGAAGCATTAGGGCAATTGTGGAGCCAATCTTTCCATTCTTAAAAGAATGTAGCAATTCTACAGATAAGGGATAACTAAGTGACATGCCCAGATTGTTGCCTGTAAATATGTAATAGAAAGTTTTTAAGTCGATGGCCAAGTCCTTTCGATGTGGTAGGGGCTCAAGCATGACAAATTGTGTAAAAAGCTTCATGTTGAGGTGCATGTAGATTGGCGAGATAGTTGAAAGAATGATGCATACTTGCACAGAAGAGATAGATTGTTCCAAGCGAAATTTAATAGTGGAAGGTAAATCGAAGCATCAGTTTTTGTTACTGCATAAGAAAAAAAATGGTAGGAATGCTTGGGTTGGCATTGGCACCGTCAGGTAGATGGAAATGAGTACAAGTATTTATTAACCTTACCAGGGCTATGTCCCCATGAGCTTTATATACAGTCAGAAAGAAATGGGATAGGTTTACAACTGCCCTATGGGAGAGAAAAAAAAGAATTGAAAGAAAGAAAGCAGATCAAAGCAGGGTTTGCGTCTACAATTACCCTCAAAGGTATGCGCATCTTTAAACTATTACCCAGTCAAAATAGCATTAGCAGTCACTGGCCACTGCTATTGCTGAGTTGACCTCCAACGTATTTCAACAGTTAGACCATACAGTGAAAACTACAACTTCTGAAGCGACTGAAAGCTGCGTACGCAGCTTAACTTCACACGTAGCAATCACAGTTCAAAAGCCCACAATGGGAGACCAGTAAAAGGCGAAAAAGCGCCAACTTCCAACGGTTGTTCACCGAAGAACATACCTGTTTATCCTTATCTTGTTTTGCAATACTGTTTTTTCTTCTCGAATTGTGAACCAACTCACCGAATGAGGTGTCTTAGCAAACAAAAGCTGTTTTTCTGCATCTCTTCCACGCGCACAGGAAGCAAAGTAGTAGTTGAATTACCTGCTCCGTTTGAGGCCCTATTGAAATTGTCTGCGAGCCAGCTGCACTGCTTGCAATCTCACCAACCGTGCGATACCTGCAATTTTCAGTTCACCGAAAGGTATGGTACCACAGTTAAGCAGTCTTATTGGCCTGGGGCCATTCTACACGGTGAAGGTTCAACACATTTTTTTTACGGTAAAGAAAGAAAACAAGAAACGAAGAAACAAAAACGCTCCCATTAAACATCCCCAAATAAATTTTCGCATCTCAGCACTTGCATATAATCAACTCTGTGCAAATATGTGCCTTTCATTGTTCCGCCCTACCTATCTATATACGCTGGACCATGGGGATTTTTACACATATTTCCACGTTCAAGTGACATCCACATCGAAAGTACCTGGCCATCCACCTCAAAACTTTTTTTACATGCTTGCAGTCAACTATCAAGAACGTGACATGATGAACTCGTGTTTCTAGATTTGTTAATTTTCTATGAATGACCTAATTGGACGCAGAATATCCTCACTGCTTCGAAACAAAACAACTTCGAGACAATAGCGGCTGCCACTAGAAAAGAATAAGAATGCGCCATTCCTTTTCTAGCAACTACCAGGCATGCCAGTTGTTGTTATAAGCACTATTATACATTCGAGAGCTTTTTTAGCTATATACACTTCACTTCCTACGGCAGAAATGTTTAAGAACAGAACATATCCAGGTTTTCTCGACACATAACAGCCCCCTAGCTGCATCCTTGCCTGCTCAATTCCCGTAGCTGCTTCGCACCAAGGAACGCAAAGTGAGCTCCGGCAGAAGTAGTACAGCTGCAGCCTCCCTGAATCCATGTAGTTGTCACGGGAGATAGGAGAGTCGACGCTGAAGTGCATGAGGAACTTGCCTGTGGCCGGGTACGGCAGTGGCCGCCACCGGTCGTAGTTCTCGCGCTGCATCATTGTAGTTCCAATTGCGGCTGGTGAGGCGCCTAACGGAGGATGTAGGTGGACGAACCTGTGAAGACGTGACTTTTGGGCCCCGACCAGAAGACACGTCTTGTTGCCCTTCACTTGTAGCTCAACGCACTGAGGGGGATCGGTCAATAATTGAGTAGTCTTGTAAAGTATTATTCTATTTTAGAGTAAATGAACCTACAAATTGAAAACGTTACAAATTTTAGAATGAATTTTTGATTATCATTGAGTGATCTGTACTTACTATAAAGTTTTGCTATTAGTAATAGATAATAACCTAGCTTTAAAAAAGAAAAAAAGGGCGAAGTTATGCGTATGTCGACAGAGTAGAATAGGATTAGTTTGTTAGTCTTTTCATTTCACTTAGATAATTCTGCACTGCCTCGCAAACTTTCGCACTGGCAAACCCAGAAATAGAGGCTTCAAACGACAGAATCACGGGCATGGATAAATTATTTCCAATATCACGTAAAGAATTTTCTAACTTGGATCTACGAGCTGTTTTAGATCGTCTACATGTCAAAATGTAATGCTCCATAGTTTCGAGCTCGCCACAGAAAGTGCACATAGGAGAAATAGCCTGACCTGACCTGTGGTTGTAGGAATTCAGTTTGGGCACCCTACAGCGCAGCCTCGTAATTGCGACTTCTAGTTTATGTGTGTCACGAAAGAATCGGTGCCAGGGATATAATAAGTGCCGATATTCAGTCGAATTTGTGAGTGATGTAGTAATTTATGAGTGGAAGACACGTTTCCCGCAGGCTTGATTATTCTTCTTCTACTTATTTGTGCTCTTTAACACATCGCTGTTCCCCAAGCATTCAGCAAGTGAACATGTTTCTTACTGAATAATGGGATTAACATCTCACACTATATTATCGGCTATATAATAAAAAGTGCCAATTGTGATATAGGTCAACATGGACCAAATTTTATCTTAATCAAAATTTTAACTCAAAAATTGCGAAAAAGAAGTAGATGTTTAAAGAGAATGAAGAAAAACAGGTGTTGTTGATAATGGTGACACCCGAAAAACGGCACGTGCTTTGTTGCTTTTTCAGCGCTCATGTTTTTTTGTTTTGTTTTTTTGAGAAATGAGTGTTTAGCCTTTTCGCACTTTTTTCGTTAAGGCTGATAGATACGAACTACACCACACGTCGCTTTTGAACATTTAGATTAGCAGAACGATTACAGTTTCAGCCGTTATTTCACGAATAAAGGGACCACGCAATATAAAAGAAGTGGTGGACTGACTTACGGACAGCAGTGTACACGCATCCCGAAGGAGTGCGGTCACTAGTGTGGGTCCGGTTAGCGAGCCGCAGGGCACGCGTTAACCGTCGCCGTGGCGAGAACACGATGCTGCTCAAAGTCGCAGCACTTTATTGTCTGTAGCAACACCAAATGCAGTACAGCCCGTTGCAAAGGCACGGCGAGAAAACAAATAGGCTTATCCACGCCAACGGCATAAAAGTACTACACAGGGTGCCACGAGCACGTCTCCGTGGTAAAGGTGATCCACAGAGACACCGGGATCAAGGCCTGGTTGCTCGAGCGAAGGCAAAGGCGCTCGCGTTGGCTTCGGAAGGAGACAGGTCGGCGTAGCTTGGCCACACACTAGGACACCGTACCACCCTTCGGCCGAGCGTACGCAGAGGGGCAACAAAAGGTGAGCGTTCGCCTCGGGCGCGAGGCGCCGTCAGCGATGTCGGACGAGCCCCCGAGCGACGGGAGTTGACGGACGGAGAAGATTGCATGGCTCAAGGCCAACTGTCCCGGAGAGTATCTGCCCGCTCACAGAACACCTACCAGGCCCGCACAACCAGCCCCTCAGAAGCCATCGCGCAATGCATCGCGCTCCGCCTCCCGTGACCGGAGCCTCAAACCCAAGCAGGACCTCACCTGGGCCGATCGAGCACAAAAATCGCCGCCAGCCCCCGTCCAGCAGACTCCGAACCACAACAACGATGGTGAGCTCCGGGCCCTGCGGGAGGAGGTAAGCCGCCTTAAAGCTATAACACAGCGCTCACTAACCCCTCCCACCCCTTCTCTCATACTTTCACCACCCTACTACTCAAACGCATGCTAACATCCCTCCCCATCCTCCACCCTCCAAAAAACAACGCACTGATCCCCCAACCCCCACCTCCGGATCGATCGATATCAACGCGAAGCTGAAAAATCTGTCCGACCAATTCGACATGAAGCTCCAGGAACTTGAAAGTCGCATCGAAAGTAAATTCAGCGCCCTCATCAGTGACATAACTACAAAATTAGAGGCACGGATAGAACAATGCATGGAAACTGTTCTCCAGAGGATGGTTTGCCTTCTAGAGACACGCCTCACACAGCTCCCTCCGCTTGCCACCCCCTTTCCCCTCACAGAACAACGTGCCGCCACGGATACCCACACCTCTATTAACGAGAGTCTAACACCTCTCATACATCCCCCCTGCGCTCCATTATGGCAGTGCGGGCCAATAATAATTCCATTCATATCATAACATGGAACTGCCGTAGCTTTCGGGGCAAGCGCGCGCCCCTGCAGCTTCTACTTCCTACTCTCTCCCCAACGCCCCAAGTCCTTCTTCTCCAAGATACTGCCACACAGGCCACACTTCCTAGTTACAGCTCCACACACTCTGACACCACAAACGCACCCAGAGCGTCTACCCTTGTGCACCGCGCTCTCACATACAAGACACATTACATCACATCAGACACACCCTGTGTAATAACAGAAATTATCCACCACACACATACCATACCCTCCATATTTATTGCCAACATTTACCACCCCCCATCCCAACCGATGGCCTCGCTGGATTCCCTCTTCCGGGAGCTGCATCGACTGGCGGGGAAACATCCCTTGCTAATCGGCGGCGATCTCAACAGTCAACATACTGACTGGGGATACAAAACAACTACACATAGAGGTCGCAGGCTTTGGCTGCTCATGCAGAACCTCCAACTCTCCGTCCACAACAACTTTCAGACACCTACACGCATAGGCAACAGTGTCAGTATGGACACTAGTCCGGATCTGGTGCTTAGTCGCTCCCTCCGTACTGTCACATGGACGAGAACACAGCACACACTGGGCAGTGATCACTACATTATACAAGTCACTGTCCCGTTCAAACCACCCCGGCACACATACATGACACACAAACTCATTAAGTGGGACGCTCTTCGTGCTGCGCGTACCACCCGCGCAGACAATCCCATAACCGACATCAACGACTGGGTGGAATCTCTTCAGACTGACATTCAACATCACACGCAACTAATTGAAACCACCACAGACACTCCAACACTAGACAACCGACTCGCTCACCTATGGGATGCCTACCACAGCCTTCTAGAGCAGTGGAAACGGGGTAAACATAACAGGACGCTAAAGAAACGCTTAGCCACTCTACAATCCCAAATCCAAATACATTCGGAGGAGCTGTGCCGCTCCAATTGGGGGCAGGTATGCGACGACATTGCTGGCAGACTGACCACCAAAAGGGCGTGGCATCTCCTCCGACACCTCCTCGACCCATCGCACACGAAAACCACTACCCAGCACCACGTCACCCGGCTTATACACGCACACATGGACAACCCCAATGATCTTTTGGATACACTCCGCGACACCTACACATCGCCCGGCATACCAACTTCTCTTCCCTCATACACAGGACAACCGAATGCCGAACTCGACACAGATATAACCGAGGCGGAGGTCAGAGCCACGCTGTTGACTCTCCGCACTAAATCCGCACCCGGAGCCGACTTGATTACCAACACAACACTGCGCAACCTGGATGACAAATCGATCACTCGCATCACGGAGTACTTCAACCAGTGTTGGAGGGAAGGCACGCTTCCCCAGTCCTGGCGTCACGCGAAAGTAATGTTCATACCGAAGCCCAACAAACCACTTACACTCCAAAACCTTCGCCCAATCTCATTAACTTCGTGTTTGGGCAAGCTTTTCGAACATGTTGTACTGGCGAGGCTTTCACAGCATATGACAGACCATGACTTATACCCTCACAGCATGGTTGGCTTTCGCCCCCATTTGTACACTCAAGATGCCATGCTACAAATCACTCACGACATCTTCGACCCGCTCATTCCGGGCCACACAAAGGCAGTGCTGGCTCTGGACTTATCCAAAGCCTTTGATCGCGTTGAGCATCATGCGATCCTGACAGCACTTTCTCCACTGAACGTGGGTACACGTACGTACACTTACATTCAGGCCTTTCTCACAGCACGCACGGCCGAACTTCAGTTCGGCCCGCTCACCCACCAAACATACACACTAAAGAGTGTCGGCACCCCTCAAGGGTCCGTCCTCTCACCTTTCTTGTTTAATATCACCCTCATCCCCCTAGCTCGACAATTGGCAACTGTTCCTCATCTGAAACATACCCTATACGCAGACGACATCACGCTCTGGTCTACCCATGGCAGTGACGGTGACATACAGGACACCATCCAAACAGCCGCCAACCTAACGCAAAATTATGCAGTTAGCGTAGGACTAACCTGTTCTCCAGAGAAGTCCGGACTGCTCTGCATCCGCCCCAAAAGCCGCAACTCCCCCTCCCCACCCATCGTCATCGAACTGGATGGCAGATCGGTACCAGAGGTCGACACCCTCCGGATACTGGGCATGCATATCTAGAGTGATGGGAAGAACACAAACACAATCCGGAGACTTAAGCAGGTTGCAGGGGCGATCTCGCACCTCATCCGCCGGGTCTCAGGCCGTTACCGAGGCATGAAGGAGGGCGACCTATGTCGCCTTATTCATGCCTTTGTACTCAGCCGTGTGCTCTACTGCACCCCCTACCTCCAACTCTCTCGCCGCGACACTGAAACATTGGACGCCCTCATCCGTCGGGCATACAAAGTAGCCCTCCACCTTCCCATAAGTACACCTACCGATCGACTTCTCAAGTTAGGCCTTCACAACACTATCGGAAAACTTATAGACGCGCACCGCCAAGCACAATACCTTCGTCTCACACAAACCGACACTGGTCGGCATATTCTACATTCTCTTGGAATCCAGATTCCCGCCAATGATCCCACATTACTCCCCATACCAAGATCCCTGCACCGCGAACTCCTCATTACACCACTTCCCCGTAACATGCACCCCGACCACCACGATAAACGTCGCAGAGCTCGCGCTAAAACTCTACACCTATGTTACGGCGCCGAACCAGACGCCGTATGGGTAGACGCAGCCTGCGTGGGTGATGAAGCGGTCGCTGCCGTGGTGGATCACAATCTCTCTCCCATAGGTACACACACACTCCCTCCAGACACGTCCCCCGAAGCTGCAGAGGAAGCTGCCATTGCCTTAGCAATCGTAAACACAGAAGCACGGTACGTCTTATCAGATTCCAAAACCGCAATCTTAAATTTTTCACGAGGCCGAGTTCACGTCCCTGCTTTTTGCATACTGGATTCGCCCGCAGCAACCACGCCCCGTCAAGTGGAGTTGATTTGGGTGCCCGCGCACTGCGGGAATCCTGGAAACGAGGCCCCGCGGCCTCCGATCTGGGATTCACGAAGGACCGCGCGCACACTTTCAACGAGCTGACTCAGGCCTATAGGGCAGCACGTCAGCTATATCCCCCACCGCACAAGTCCCTGAGCAACCGACAGGCAACCCTCTGGCGCCAGCTACAAACTCACACTCTTCCCTCTCCTCTCATTCTATCGCACTATCACCCCCTTTTCCTCACCTCAGCCTGTACCCTTTGCCCTGAACCTCATGCTTCTGCTATACACATCCTTTCTCACTGCCCGGCGGATCCTCCCCCGCGGGCCTTAGAGCACCTAAAGACTTGAGACTTGGGAGGATTGGGAGACCCTACTGTGCTCAGAGGACCCGGTTGAGCAGACCATGGCGGCCGACCGGGCTGCCAGCGTCATGGACCACCACCAAATGAACGCTTGAGCGCAAAGGGGTCGTGCGGGGGCCCGGGAGCCTGCGTGCTCCAAACTCCTCTGTTGAATAAAGTTTTTCTCCTCCTCCTCCTCCCGACGCACCGCGCGAAAACCTCTCGGGAGGCTCCGCGCGCGGCGCCATAGTCAACATCCGCTACCGCGTGATGGGGTTAAAATTAACCCCTCTCCCAGCGCGGCAGACAGCGAGGAGGGCAGACATGTCGGGACATGAGAACGGCAGAAAAGGCAGCAAAGCCCGCGCATAGGCAGTGGGCTGCCATCAATTCCCACAGGACGAAGAGTCATGGTTGGTATAAGCCGTCCTCGCTGAGAAGGCAAATATCACGCGCCATTTTTTGCTGCTTTTACTGAGTGACACTACGTGGTCATGATTAGCGATAACTGTCAGAAACAGTGTCTCCGGTACCACGTGGCACAATAAAAGCAGCGTTGCTGTCACCTGCTTCACCTCGGAGAAAGTGTCGAAAATTGGGCAGCGTAGCCGTGTCAAAGTAATGACATTTGACGGTGGGAGTAACGTGGTTGAACTGTCGCCGAGGCGCCACTTCTGGCTGTAGTTATCACTGGTACCACCATTTGTTCTTGTCCCCCTCACGTAACAAAACACACCACCCTTGATGACAACGGATCCGCTCGAAACAACGTAGAACTGCTTGTACTCCACATTTTTAACATAACTGTTAAAGGGACACAAAAATTTTGGCACCGCACTTTTTGTGATTGACAAATATTTAGAGTCTCCTCATTATCATCCAGTTTCAGTTTCGGTTTGAGGGATCTCCAAAAATGACAAGCCTCCATGTTCTGTGTTCTGTACCATGGGGCAGTCTTGGACAGTAACTAGTTACCAGTTTTGCGTTACCGGTGACTAGTTACTTTTTTCACTAAATTGTAACCTGCATCAGTTACGTTTTACTCAGTAACTGTAACGTACCACACAGTTAGTGTTACTTCCGTTTTGAAAATATTCACCAACTGCCAAATATTTGAAAGGCCATACAAGGTTTGAAGATCACGTGCTTGGGTCCATCCTTGGTTGCCAGGAAATCGGTATACAAGAAATGTCTGAAGAGCTTGTTCTATTTCACCTTGAGGATCGATGCGTGCAATAGTTCCGCACTGGCAGAGCTTCAAGATTATGAGGAAAAGAACGCCAGAGCAGGAGACAAAAAATCATGGCGTCCCCAAGTTGAGTATTTTATACTTGGAAACATCACAGTAATTAGGTTCAACTTTTGTTTAACTACCACGATGATTACGTGAAAATATGGGCATCCTTGTTTGAACTCCGCGACACTATCGCTAATGGTGAGTTCGTTGTTGCCAAATTTTTTTTTGTGGAAATAGTTGCATGTTCAGATTTCATACGGAGAACCAATCGGGGGGCCATGATGAAAGAACGTTCTCCATTAGTTCACCTTTTTCGAGGCAAGATATGAGAACTGAAATGATGGAGGTGGTTCCTGGGGCCCGCGAGCACATTCAAGGCACTTTTAGGCTCAATAGAGGCTGGCGAACTCTCATGAGTCCACTTACTCGGACCGACTCAGATCAAGACGTGAGTCTTGGTCTGATTAGATCCGGATGAGTAATACCAGAGTCCTTCAATGCTTTACTTGTCACGAAACTTCGGAGCTAGTTTGATATAGGGTCCGCGGGCGCCACTACTGGCGCCACCGTCGCAATGAGAGGATCCAGCCGCCGCACGTGCGGCATATTTGCCAGCTTTTGGCATGAAAACGCTCGCTGCTTCTGGTCTCTGCGCGCTGGGTTTCTTTTTTTCTTTTCGTAGTTGTTAGCGATGAATCGCCCAATTATTGTGTATACCACCTGCCTCCAATGGGGTTTTATTTTTTCGAATAAATCGCCGCAGACCTCGGCCACGAACGGCAACTGCTTTCGCGTCTTTGGGCGCAAGCGCTGCGCCGTGTTTACCGATTTTAAAATATCTTTTGTTTGTTTCCTTCAAGAAAACTTTGTAACCAGAATACATACGGTAGCTCCGTAGCTGCGGACTGCTGCGGGCCTATCAATAATGCAACAAAAAAAAAACTGAAAAGAAGCAGGTACGCGTCCTTCAGAGTAGGCATTTAATGAATCTGTTTAGTGCCCTGGAAAGCGCTGAGCACCCAGATATCCCAGTAATATTCTCTTTTCGATGAGGTGGTACAGTAACATTTAAAAGTGCTGCACAAAGGGAAAGGATCAAAACACGAAATGATGTATGTTGCATTGTGTGTCTTTCCGCGAACCCGCTTTTCAATCCTTGCAAAAAAGGAAGCGCAAACTTTTATCACATGCTACAAAAATAAATTTCAATATTATGACGGGAGACAAAAGAGCGTGGTGCAGCGTACAAAAATTTATTGTTGGCGCTTTGATGTGTAGCACACGGACGAAACAGAATATTACCACGCAACAAAGACAAACGTAAAGTTCTACTGAATGAGGTTTATTAAAGCGAACTCATGCTCTGCAAAAGACTAGAAGGAAACGCAAACGTCAAAGAAGCAGTCCGCAGCGTGGCCTGCACAGAAGACATCGATAAAGTGAGTCACGCGGCATTTGCTATGCATGAATTGCTCTCGGGACGTCATTAATTTTCGATCCATGAAAATAGGGTGGAGAATGTTTTCGAGCAAACAAGAAATCAAGTTAGTGACAAGGTGACAACCTTTCCATATCAACAATATTGCCCGACGCGACGTACAAAAAGAGAGCAAACGGGCGCTTCAGTTGAAACACCAGATAAAAAACTGGAAGCAGCCATGCATTTTTACAAAACAAAAACAAATCCTGAGCGATAGTTCGTGGAAATATTAAAAGTGAAAGCACAAAGACACCAGAAAGGTTCTTTTGCATGCGAGCCTAACCACGATTGATTGATTTGTGGGGTTTAACGCCCAAAACCACTATTTGATTATGAGAGACGCCGTAGTGGAGGGCTCCGGAAATTTGCACTACCTGGGGTTCTTTAACGTGCCCCAAATCTGAGCACCCGGGCCTACAGCACTTCCGCCTCGATCGGAAAAGCAGCCGCCATAGCCGTGATCTGGTCCCGCGACCTGCGGGTGAGCAGCCGAGTACCTTAGCCACTAGACCACCGTGGTGGGGCGAGCCTGATCACAAGATTATAAAGTTGGCAAACAAGTAAGGAAACGCAGCTACTATTTTACTGATCTAACAAAATTGCGCCTATAAGTGAGCTATACAATTATAGGTCCAGGAGGCACGCAAAGGGCTGCTTTGCTTTTACACTACTCCTTCAGTTTGGGTTTCTCCCTCCACCAGCTGGGCATGTTGCTCGCTTTGTCACACGTGACTGCTTATTTTTTTCGCGTTTGAAAAAATGCAGGCGGCACCGAAGAAAAAGGTGTAGAACTTCAGCAGTCGTCCCAACAAAGTAGGTGGGGCAGCCGACAGCAGCTGAAGCTGTATGATTGTCCAGCAAAACCTGCTCAACAATGCCCATGTACACACCAGCACACGCAGTTTGCTTCACCGTAAATTCTTCTACATGCTCTTCAGCAATTTGGAGGAGGTTTAGCAGTTTGGTGGAGGGGACCTGAAGGTAACCTCTTGACTTCACAAGAATGAGGTCACTTGGTGACCGTTGCAAGCCTTTTAAGGACTCCACGCAGTCGGTGCAGCACATATCTAAAAATTTTTGGGCAACCTAGCCGGCAAGGTAGTCTAAAATGCACTCCTCGGGAGACAAGTCCGCGAGGGCCTCTTCCTCACTCTCAATCGGCTCCAAAAGAACGTCATCCAGGAGAATGGCTAGGGAGTCAACGTGAAACGAGAATTTTCTTTGTTTACATGCATGTTCGTGGAAAAATATTATGCACAGGTAAATGATGAACTCTGTGCATGTTCTGAGTGAACGTCTGTTTAGCAGCTCTTCGCCGGAAAATATATTCCAGATGGAGACACTATCAATAGCTCTTTTGTTTTCAATATGGCATCGTACATGGTGGACAGGAGCAGCTTCCTTGATGAAGAGGTCCTGCAGCTTGAACAGCAACTGCGGCCCGTCACCATCAACTGATCCCCGCTTGGGTGAGCGGACAAGGTTGTTGACCGAAAGCATTCGGTATATGAACAGGAACTGTTGAATAGTTGGTTGCCCTCCGTCACCAACAACGTGTCTCGCAATGCCAAAAAACCTCTGAAAGTGAGACGACAGATTAGTCATTGCAGAAATAAAAAAGCTTACATGTTTACCTCAAGAGGATCCTGTCCGAAATTTTCAACCAGCACATAACGAAAACCTGAGGCCAGAAGGTTCTCCACAAAAGCGATAGTACTGAGTAGGGTTACTCGCAGCGCTTCAGACGTGGGCTTGGTGAGGAAGCAGGCTTGCCTTTGCTTCGGCAAACTCTCAATGTATTCACAACAGTTGTTCAGCCATGTCACGTTCTCTTTTAATGTCGGAAAAATATTCATGTTACATCTGTAACAATAAATAAAAGCAGGATACCCATAATAACATATAAAGTCTCGAGTGGTATTTCTCACTGCAATGTGCTCCGCTTCGTTATACTGCACGTGCTCTGGCCTCCGAGAATTCAAGCAGTCAAACAGGCCGTTCATTCTTCTGGTGAATGCCGCGGTCGCCTTTGAATCATGCAGCTCCTTGCACACATCTTGCCTGCTGTAAAACTTCAGTGCAGCAGCTGTAGATTCACTGAAAAACTGAAGATAAAAAATCAGTAAGGTGTGGCTGAAGGAGTAGTTTCCCAAACATGCTACCTGCTGCACAAGAAAAAGTCATAGTATTACTTGCCTGAACAGCAAGTCTCACACTCATTTTTTGGAAGGCATTGGGCATTATGTGGGCTTTTGTCAGTTTAGGCACAGCTCGGAGTCCAGCCTGGTCTTCCTCATACCCCAAAAGGGACTTGAAATGATCGTAGTAAACGTCACCCTCTGGCAGCTTGAAACAAAATTTCAATTATTGTTGTAAACAATTTGTACAGCAAAGTATAGCATAACCGCGCCTCGTTTTTCTTACCAGAAACTTTCCAATCTTTTGAAGAATGTTCCTTATGCACTTGAAAATTTGCGGTGGGTCGATGACAGTGTAAATCTCTCTTGACGGGTCACAGGGGTTTTGGAATGATGTTTGTGGGTTTTTTCTGTCACCATGTATGCCTGGAAAGAAGAAATTTCAGCTGTATAACGATATATTACAGCAGTACTCTAGGATTGTTACAGGAAAAATTTGTTACCCAATGACCTCGAGGCTGACCGGTTGCTTGTAGAATTGTCGCATGTCACAGCCTGGACAACAGCGCCAGAATTTTCCAAGTGCACAATGCACTGCAGCAGCAATTTGGCCACAACAGAACCAGGAGCAGCGCTGGAAGCGCAGAATGTTCCCACAGTTTGCGACCAGCCCCCAAGAAAGGGCTGAAACAGGAACACCAACACATGGTCAGCGTCTTTCTCGTTATCCCCGGGCCTAGAGTGTTCAGCAAAGTTGACTTTTCCAAGTAGGGCCATATCAGATTCTCTGACATGCAGGCCTTTGCGAACACTCATCTCATCAAACATGAGTGCTCCTGCAAAATAGAAATGGCCAAATGGCTTAGGAACAATGTCAAAAGTCACAGGCACTGCTTTTGATTTTAAATATAGATTTTTCTCCAAACCTCGTCGTTCTCTCTCTGGGACCGCTGCAAGCTTTTCGTTCAGAGCAGCAAACAAGTTTGCATCAAACCCAAAGTCAGTATTCAGGTTCTTCATGTAAGTGTACAGAGTGCGGGGGTTAGGGAGAGGTAGAAATTCGTTCTCATGAAGAAACGTGTACACAGACGTCGACTTAACCTTCAGAAGGAGACAGTCATAAAGCCATTCTTTCCTGTACCTAAAGAGAAAAGTAGAGAACTGTTCTCACATTTCGAAACATGCTACATAGTGGGCCTTCAGGATAAAAAAAACATTCGTGTAGTGCATTTGGAATTACATGCATGTACATGACACAGACAAGATGCTTTATATGCACGCATATTGTGTGTGCACCAGACACCAAAAATAGGAGAGGGGGCTCATCATACTGAAACACATGCATTATATAGTAAAGTTGTTTTATAATGGATTTCACATGCATTTACAGTAGCGAAACTGCTAAAAGGATACAAGCACATTATACCAGGTTCATGCGTAGGTGCTTCAAAAATACCCCATTTCATGACATGCTGTAGGCTGCTTTTGAGCTGCATGTGCTTAAAGCCCAATGAACAGTAGGCACAGAGGAACCATGTTCAGGATGAATACATGCGATCTGGCGTTTCTCTGGCATATCGTATGTTATGCAACCATAGCATTTGACACGTTGCAAACATATGCAGCGCATTCTCCAACCTTGTAGTATGGGCAATACGAAAATGTATAAAACTTCATCCGTCTGTAATTGTATTCATCCTCAATAAGCAACAGACACTGCAAAGTGAGACTGTTGGCACGTTAAGGATAAAAGGAATGCTGTGGAAAGCAAACACAACTTTTATTTGAAACTGCTGAAGTAATAAAAAATAGGGGGTGCTGAAACAAAATCGACGTGGTGACACGCATATGGCCTGTTGAATCAATATTCTCAACATGCCCGAGGAATGTTAACATTAAAGTGTATTTTCAGCTAGAAACATGGTGGGGTAATCTAAAGAACCAAATTTGACACTGAAATACACCAACACTGCTCCCAAACATCCTACACGCGCTGGCCTGTTTTCTAAACTTATCTGGCAGCTTTCGCAGACGTGGCATTCGCCTTCATTACGCACTGATCAAAAATCAACTTCGTGCGGGTTGACATTTTTTGAAGGCTTTCTTCAAGTTTTTTGTGCTTGCTCGCTTGCACTCTCATCTTGGCCAATTTCGTCTGACACAAGGTCACTTGTTGTTTCGTTGCCCGAAGATGGCACTTCAGCAGTTTAACCTCGGCGAGAGGGCTGGTAAATTCATCTGTCGGGCACGCCGAGTCCGAAGTGCGCGTTGGCCCCTCGCCGACAAGATCTGTGTGCAGTGCAAGATCTGCAAAACCATTTCAAAAATCGTTTCAAATAGCACATTTTCAGCTCACACACTCCTTCGAAATTTCACCGATATAATCACTGCACGGGCAAGAAAGTTAAAACAACATTGAACGTAAACTCACCTTCATCACATGACGCGCCACCCGATGTGCCTGGTTTGGCGTGAACTTCTGTTTTACGGGCACATGAGGACGACTCACGACGTCGCTTCGCTGGGGACATTCTTGTCAGGGTCCGTGACAACTGCTTCGGCTTCGTCAAATACGCTGGCAAGCCGTCAAACTTCCTTGGAATGGCACAAGGCTTCAGAAGGGACTTGTCGCGCGGAGGTGACACTTTTTCGCCATTCACCACAAATTCATCTGCGCGGACGATGTCGCTGTCATCGAAATGCTTCTCGCACACTCTCACATACTTAGAGTCGAAGCAAAAGTCACCCGTTTCTTGCCTTAGAATTAAGCGCTTCCATTTCTCGCGCGCCGTCGCTGGATAATCCAGCGCGCCGTCGCTGGATTAACAGAACAAGGAAACTTTTTCTGTTCTGCCCTTGTACCCGGAACGACATCCCGGGACACAACACGTGTTCGGCATCGTCGCTGCACTGACGCCGCATCATAACAGCACGATATGCACGTTTCCCACACAAAGCTAACAACTCGCAGCGTCGTTCGAGCCAGCGCAACGCCGCCCGACCAGCCCGACGAATCCCCTCAGTGAGATGGTGGCGCCACCGCGCGGCAACCCTACGCATCATATGAAGCTCTCCCATTGAGTTACGGAGCAGTTTCGTGACCAGTAAAATTGAAGGACTCTGGTAATACTTTCGCAAGTCTTAGCCCGAGTGAGTCCAGCTGAAGATAATTTTCATGATTGTGAGTCCGAGTGAGTTCAACTCAGGAAAGTTTTGGTGAGTGTGAGTCCGAGTGAGTCCAAAGCGCAACATGTATTTCTTGAGTGAGTCAGAGCGTAGTTCCACTTTTCTTTGCCGAGCTAAAGTCATATCTAGTCATTTTAAGCATTACTATCAGCCTTTCCTAGTTTCCCGCTTATACTCGCAAGTTTTCACAGGTATTCGAAAGCCTTGTCATTCATACACCATTTCAGTAGTTATTGATCAGAGGCGTGAATTACGATATTTATCAGCAACTTCCGGAGAAGTTGTTGATAAATATAAGTTATGCTATCATGTCTTTCACACTCCGAACTCTTTTTCACCGATGCTATGTCAAACGGACTCAAGAACACCGATTACGGGTGATATTGGTGCTAAAGAGCAATGAAATTATGCTCAAAGAAGCTAAAGCTAGACTAACGGACTCATGAGTCGACTAACTCAGACGCACCCAGACTCAGATTGAGCCATGAGTCGAAGTGAGTCCGGCTAAGTAGTGGTTCGGGGAGTTTGAGTCCGAGTTAGTCCAAACCTAGAAATATATTTCATGAGTGAGTCTGATTATATGAGCGTAACTCCCTTCTTAGGGCACAAAAAGTTAAGTTTATCAAATTGATGTATTCTTCAAAAGAAAAGAAATAGCAAATGACGTAGAGCGGCGAGTTGGTGACGCCTATGTTCCACGGGTAATTTATTTATTTATTTTTTATTTATTTATTTATTTGTGCCCTCAATGCCTACAGGCATTTCAGAGGGGAGGGTTACAAGGTTATACAAAAAACTGAAAAGCAGCAACAAAAGTAGTAAACAGATAAGTACAAACATACATGGGCCCTAATCATACAATGTTAGCTAGTGCTGCACGAAACTGATGGTTGTCTTCGATTGCGGCGGTCAGTCCGGGAAGGCGGTTCCAATCTTGTGACGTCCGAGGAATAAATGTCTGAAAGAAGGCATTGGTGTTGCATGATATTGTTCCTACTTTGTGTCGGTGATCCATACGAGAAGAAATATATGAAGGAAGAGTAATTAACTCACTGAATAGGGGCGAATTATGGTAGTAAATTTTGTGAAAGAGAGAGACGAGAGTGTTTGCGGCGCGAAGTTAGAGTGGGTAATTGAAGCAAGTTTTTCATGGACGTGACACTTGCCACACGGGTGAAATTACCGAGAATGAAACGTGCTGCGTTGTTCTGCACGAGCTCAAGTGATGTCACCAGATAGTCATGGCTCGGGTCCCAAATGGATGATGCATATTCGAGTTTAGAACGAATCAATGATTTATACAAAAGTGTTTTAAAGAGGTAGGTGCAGAAAAGAAGTTGCGGCGAAGGTAGCCAAGCAGGCGATTAGCATTGGTAATAACGGTATTAATATGAAGCGACCAGGTAAGATCAGTTGTTATGTGAATTCCCAGGTATCGGTACGACGTCACAGGTTCAAGAAGTGTGTTGTGAAGGTAATAGGAACCCGTTGAAAGGGCTGTTCTTGAAATGCGTAAGACTTTGCATTTAGTTGTATTAAGTTTCATTAACCATTGCTCACACCAGTTAGAAATTGCATTAATGTCCGATTGCAGTGCCGTAACGTCGTTATCGTTGTCAATTTCTCGAAAAATAACACAGTCATCTGCAAACAAGTGAATATTAGAGAGAACACAGCTAGGTAGGTCATTAACGTATATCAAAAACAAAAGTGGTCCCAAGACAGAGCCCTGGGGAACGCCGGAATGAACAGGACTGGGTGAAGAGTCATAGTTATTGGCTGTGACGAACTGGAAACGATTAGAAAGGAAATACTCAATCCATGCAAACAACTTAGGATCTAGATTTAACTTGCTTAGTTTGTAAAGGAGTAGTTTGTGAGACACTTTGTCAAAAGCCTTGGAGAAGTTGAGGAAAATACAATCAGTGGATGAACGGCGATCTAAAATTAAGTGTAGCTTGTGGGTTAATGAAAGCAATTGGGTCTCGCACGAGAACTTCTTTCGAAAACCATGTTGCGTGGGTGAGAAGAAAGAGTTAGATTCAAGAAATTTGACCAGATGGGAAAAATTACATGTTCGAGATTTTTGCATGGAATGC
Source organism: Rhipicephalus annulatus (assembly GCA_013436015.1). NCBI lineage: Eukaryota > Metazoa > Arthropoda > Arachnida > Ixodida > Ixodidae > Rhipicephalus > Rhipicephalus annulatus. Next base: position 49,257 of record WOVY01014717.1, on the reverse strand, counting down.
TTGTTAGTGATATGGGTCGGAAATTGTTAGGCGTGTGCTTGTTACCGGACTTAAGGAGTGGCACCCCCTTCCCGACTTCCCAATCCGCCGGCAGGATGCTCGTGTCGAGGGTCTGCTGGAATATTTTGCACAAAATATTAGAGGAATACACAACAGTACTTTTTAAGAACTTCGTATTAATAAGGTCAACACCAGGGCTCGATGAGGGTTTCAGTGTCTGGATTATTTTACTTACACCACCTGGGTCAGTAACAATGGGGTCCATGGAGAGATAATTACAGTTCTGAAGTTCAGGTATTGAGGGGTTAGAAGAAACAACAAAGTTCTGGCAAAAAACTGCATTGAGTAGGGAAGAACATTCACTACTGGGTATAATGGAACCATCTGGCCCAGTCAATGTAATACTATTCGTTTTAGAAGGAGTGATCACACGCCAAAATTTTTTAGGGTCGTTAATAAGCATAGAAGGAAGGGTGCGCTGAAGAAAGTGTGATTTGGCAAGTTTTACTGCTGCAATGTATGCTTTGTTGGCGGTTGTGTATGCGTTCCATCGGTAATCACTCGGGGATTTTTTAGCCAGACGATAGCAGCGCTTTTTTCGATTAGACAGCCTGTTTAACTGATTGTTGTACCAAGGCGCCTCCAGGTTAGAATTTATTGTGCGCAGAGGGATGTATTTATCAGTTAGTTCGTGAACTGTATTTTTAAATAGGTTCCAGTTTTCTTGAACGGTACGCGTATCAAAATGCAACAAGGAAATGTCCAGAAAGCAAGCTAGTTCGTTGTTAATAGTTTCAAAGTCTGCTCTTGAGTAGTCGCGAATTTGCTTAGTTGAGGTCGTAGCCTTGCTTAGTGGAACGTTTATATTAAATGAAAGGAGCGAGTGGTCGCTCAGACCGGGTAAGTATGAAATCGGGGAAGCAAAATTAGCGTGCGTAGTTAATATCAAATCTAGTATGTTCGCGGTCTCTTGCGTGGTTCTAGTCGGTTCAGAAACGAGCTGGGAAAAAGAAAATAATGAACAAAGATTGAGAAATTCTGTTGTTTGAGATGAAGGTGGTTTGGATGCGGGGGTTTCCGAGGACCAAGAAATATGTGGGAAGTTAAAATCACCCATAAGGAATATAGGAGCAGTGGGGTGTCGTGTAGAAACAATATTCCGCGCATTGTGGCACCATAGTGTCAGAGGAAGTTCACGACGTCATGACGCAGGCATCCGTATACGCTTGGCGAAACATATGCAATACACCACTCTTGTCAATATCAAGTTACTTAGTGGAAGCGTGTTTATCGGAGATCACTATTACGTTCTCCGATAAGAAGACAAGCTTGCACAGATTTAGTTGAACCGCATGTTGTGTTTTATTGGTGGGAAGAGAGCCAAAGAGTCGGTTGCAAGCAGTGCATAAATTTGAGCGCCGCCCACTCCGCGCAGAAAAGTGGCGTGGAGGACCCATTCAAATGCATTAGCTCATATACGTGAGTTTTAGAAACATCACGCATTTGATGATAGTCATTTTTCTATTGCGTCGTTAATTTGCGGTCCACAAACACGAACTGCCTGGACATTTCAGCAAAACTTCCCACGTTGTTGCTCGGGAAAACACAACATTTTCTGTAGCAACGACAAACTTTTATTTAATAATACACGTGTAGTATTTACAGTGACAGTGAAAAAGGCATTTACTTTCACAGGAGACACCATCTGTATAGTACGACTTTCTTGCCCAGATTGATTAATGGCAGGTTCATGAGTTTCGGAGGGCGGAGCTAATATTTATTCTTCATTTTTAACCACCTATTATTGACGAAACTTGAAGATGACGCAGCGGTCATTGCCAAGTCAAAGTGAAAACAGCGAAACAAGGCAAGGTGTGTAATTAGGGTAACCCACGGATCTGTAATTATCTCTGAGTTTTATTTTTACTTTGCTTGGCAAGTCACAACATATTCATCCTCATTGTCATATCTGACCAGACGAACTTTCGTTGAACTCTTGACTTCAAGACAAAACTTAGACGCTTCGAGTGGACTTCATGCGCATAGGCTGTAGCACGGCCGGTCCGCGGAGACGCGAGCAAGGAGCGAGCGGGGCCTCCAGACTGGCCGTATATAGCTGTGCCTGTAGATATTTGCAGCGCACCGTTCAAGGTCTCTGGCAGGCTACGAAGTCAAGCCTATAGAGTTCCTATTTATGCTACATTTAGACGAGAGAGTTGCGCGTAGGTCGACCTAGGAACCACAGCTACGCGGCGAAGCAGCGTTTAGTTTTTCTCAATGACTTTCCCATCTTATCGTTGATTGACACCCATATCATGTCGCAAACCGGCAATAAATTGACACACCTTGACTAGTGTCGGTACAATCCGCTGCATTCGCGGCAGGGGGCAATGTGAAAATTCACCCGAACATCGAATTGATCACCAGCCTTGAAGAAGAAAGAAGCCGACGCAGACTAGTGGCGGTGGTCTTCTTAGACATTAAGGGTGCCAACAATATTGTGCTGCATTATGCGATCCTTGACGCACTGGAAGATTTCGACCTCGGTGGACGACTGTAAGCTTGAATTTTCAGCTACCTTAGAGACCGCACCATTTACATGACGACAAGTAACGGAGACACCGATCGATATAAGGTTCATCGTGGTGTTCCCCAAGGAGGAGTTCTCAGCCCGATCCTATTCAATGTCCCAATGATCGGCCTAGCAGCAGAAATTCCCAGCACGGTGAAGATAACTGCATACGCTCATGACATATGCATATGGGCATCTGGAACTACTCGTCCGCAATTGCAAGCTCGACTACAGCGTGCAGTGACTATCACATACAAATATTTACGACGTCAGGGGCTCACTCTTTCAATCGACAAATGCGCAGTGCTTGCGTTAACGCGCAAGCATATGTCGCAATACCCGATATTTATTAATGGGACAGCGATACCTGCTGTAACGCACCACAAGTTCCTTGGGGTTGTAGAACACAGATATCTATCGTGGACGAGGCATGTCGCAGTACTCAAGTCTAAATTGAAGAGCTTTGCTCTCATTCTTCGCCACGTAGCAGGAGCAAGATGGAGCCCATCAGAATTATCGCTACTTCAATTGTACAATGCTCTATTTGTGGGATACTTTCGATACAGCATGCCGGTGCTCTTCAATATGAGACCTAGTTGTGTGAAGACACTAGAGAGTGTTAAAGCTCAATGCTTACGAAGATGCTTGGGTCTACCGCGCTGTACTTCAACAAATGGGACAATCGCAGATGCTCGGGCTTATCCCATCAGTGTATACATGCTCTGCGAGCCACTTAGAGTTCACCTCCGATTACTGAGCCGACACAGACAGCGCCCACTGTCAGTACTAGCCGCCACTCACCCAGATTGCTGTTTCTCAAGAGTAATATCGCGGCATGAAAATATTATACCATCAGGGATTTTTCCGCCAAATGCCCCTGCAGTGCCTCCATGGGTCCTGCCTAAATTACCTGTCTCTTTTACGATACCTGGAATTACGAAGAAGTCGCTCATTTCTTCTGTTGGCCTCAGACAACTGACCCCATATCACAATTATTCAACGTACAGTGATTCTCTGCACGTGTACACCGACGGATCCACCACGCTAAACACCTCCGCCGCAGCCTTTGTCATCCAAGACATGGATATCGCTCGACGATTCAAAGTGGACCATAAAACCACATCAACTGCCGCAGAGCTTGTCGCTATCCGGGAGGCAATAAGGTTTATTTCCGGAGAGCGACCACGAGCCTGGACGATTTTCTGTGATGCCAAACCCGCTTTGCAAACCATTAATTGCATCATGAAGCAAGGTCCGTATTACAGCTTGGCAATAGAAATCACAGAACTTATTCAGGTTGCTTAAACAAATGGTCATCTTATAACTTTCCAATAGATTCCTGCTCATTGCGGCGTGATGAGAAACGAAGAGGCAGACGCTGAAGCTAGAAATGCCTTAAGCAGTGCCCCTGAAGTACGCATTGCGTTTTCACGAGCTGAAACGAACGCCCTGCTTCGCTGCGTGATTGATTGATTGATATATGGGGTTTAACGTCTCAAAACCACTATATGATTATGAGAGACGCCGTAGTGGAGGGCTCCGGAAATTTAGACCACCTGGGGTTCTTTAAGCGCTGCGTGATGCGCAGCTACACACTTTATCACTGGACCAAACCGGAACAGCGACACCAGCGACTTCACAAATGGGACCCGGAGATGAGGTTCCGCATGCCTCCTAAATTGAAACGATAACTCACAAGTATGATCCACCGCATTCGTCTTGGTGTAGCGTACACCGGACGTTACGCACATGTCATCGGTCGCAGTGACACCGGTCCTAATTGTGAACACTGTGATGTGCCAGAAACACTTGAGCACATATTTTGTGTCTGCCTAGCATACGCACGGGAACAACAAACACTGATTTCTTCTACTGAACTATATCGCAGTAGGTCATTAACTGATGAGACCATGTTGGGCCCTTGGCCAGACACCAACAGTGCAACTGTGGTCACAAGAGCAGTTATTACCTTTTTAGAAACAACTGGACTATGTGCGCGGCTATAAAATGTGTCTCAGCTAGAAAGAACACTACAAACTCACCTCGCTATCGCACCATCGTCATCCATTAATTTTTCTTTTCCCCTTTCCCTTCCCCCAGTGTAGAGTAGCAGGCTAGAGCAAGCTATTGCTCAAGCCGACCTCTCTGCCTTTCTGTAAATAAACTTAACTCCTCCTCCCTCCTCCCGAACATCAGCCCGAACATCTTTTTAATTACTGCAGGTAAGTGGTTATGTCAAACGGTATGGAGTTGAATGGCCTCAAGCGAATAAAGCCAATGAACTTTTTTAGATTTGGTAACAATGGTTTCTAACAAAAATTGAGAAGTAATGAAATAATTCAAAGTTCCACGGCAAAACCAAAACACGGGATTGCGAAACGGCCAGTTTTTTTAGACGTCCACAACGAGTCAGCTTCGTTATATCAACAATCAACCGACTATGTTGAGTGAATGTGTTGGCTGCGCTTGAAGTTACAGCATGCATCGCAGAGAGGTCGGCCTGAGCGATAGCTTGCTCTAGCCTGCTACTCTACACTGGGGGAAGGGAAAGGGGAAAAGAAAGGTTAATGGATGACGATGGTGAGATAGAGAGGTGAGTATGTAGTGTTCTTTCTAGCTGAGACACATTTTATAGCCGCGCGCATAGTCCAGTTGTTTCTAAAAAGGTAATAACTGCTCTTGTGACCGCAGTTTCACTGTTGGTGTCTGGCCAAGGGCCCAACATGGTCTCTTCTTTCCTGAGCTACTGCGGTGGTAGCTCAGTGGTTAGAGCATCGAACGCGTTATTTGAAGGTCGTAGGTTCGATTCCTGCTCACGGCTGGTTATTTTATCATCCACTTTTCTTTCTTCTTATTTACATTCCATTGGTTCTAATAACTTCCCGTGTACATTCCTTGGCATTACTGTCTGTTAGATCTCACATATATATATATATATATATATATATATATATATATATATATATATATATATATAATAGGATCTAACAGACAATAATGCCAAGGAAAGTATAGGGGAAGATATTAGACCAAATTGTAATGTAAATACGAAGAAAAGTGGGTGAAAAGATGACTTGCCCACGGCAAGTCATCTTTTCACCCACTTTTCTTCATATTCACATTACAATTTGGTCTAATATCTTCCCCTATACTTTCCTTGGCATTATTGTCTGTTAGATCCTATTATATTGTGTAAAAACACGGAAAAACGAGCCCTTAGGTATACACTTCTTTCCTTATATATATATATATATATATATATATATATATATATATATATATATATATATATATATATATACTGTCTGTTAGATCTCATTATTTGTGTGCTTGTGTACAAAACACGAAAAAACGAGCCCTTAAGTACACACATCTTTCCCTTATTAATTAACGAAGCTCTCGTATTGGCAGACTTAGTGCTGTTAAGTTGTATGCGAGGGACTATTGGTCAGCTGCCAGCGCGTAATTAGTTCACGTGCTAAGTGACACCAAACATGCTCATAAAGTGTGTGCCACACTCGCTGCCATGGCTACAGGTAGCGCTGACTGACACTCCCACGTTTAAATTCACATATAAACCCAATAAAGTGGCGGGGGGTATAGCCACCGTGGTAGCTCAGTGGTAGAGCATCGAACGCTTCATTAGAAGATCGCAGGTTCTTTTCCTGCTCACGGCAAGTTATCTTTTCACCCACTTTTATTTCTTCACTTTTATATTAAAACAGGGTCTTGTAACTCCCCCTTTACATTGCTTGGCAATATTGTCTGTTATATCTTATTATCATTGTGTCAAAACACGGAAAAACGAGCCCTTAGGTAGAAACTTCTTTCCCGTATATATATATATATATATATATATATATATATATATATATATATATATATATATATATATATATATATATATATATATATATATATATATATATATTGACGCGCGTATGTGCCAGAGGTGAGGACAACGAAGGAGCGCGAGTGTCTTTGGCTGAGGGAAAAAGACGAAGAAGTCGTTGCAGTCTGTTTCCTGCGATCGATAAATCGTATTTGTTTGAGGCGCTTTGTGTGCTCGTCAATCTCGCGTCGTCACACTGGTGGAGGTGCTGGGTACGTCTTCATGCTTGGCACCCCTTCGCGGACCCGACATTCAAGCCCGGAATCACTACCACCCATCGACACACCAGTCCACCGTTCCAGTCGCCGTCTGCGAGGCCTAGCTCCCGAGCTCAATCCCTTTCCAGAAACTGCCAGCAATCGCTTGCCTCCTTCAACCACCATGGCCACTGCAGCTACATCGCACATGACACTTCAGAATCCCATGATTCCTGACTGCTTTCATGGTGAGACCTATGAAGATGCACAAGACTGGCTGGACCAGTTCGAAAGCTGCGCGAAGTACAACCAGTGGGCCACCCCAGAAGACAAGCTCGCGAATGTGTACTTCTACCTGAAAGACAACGCCCAGACGTGGTACATTAACAGGGAAAGAAGCATGGCTACGTGGGATGACTTCCGCAACCAGCTGATTGACACATTCAGCAGTCTTGACAGAAAGGAGAATGCGCAACGTCTCTTGGAAGCTCGAATTCAAAAACCAAACGAGAGCGTCGCTATGTTCGCCGAGGACATGACCCGTCTTTTCGGCAGGGCGGATCCCGAGATGCCGGAAGACAGGAAGCTTCGGTATCTAATGCGAGGCGTGAAGGAGCAACTGTTTGCTGGGCTTGTGAGAAATCCGCCAACAACAGTAGCTGAGTTCACGAAAGAAGCCACAGCTATTGAACGGGCCTTACAGCAACGGTACCGCCAGCAGAACCCGGTCAACGTTCGAGCGAGTAGCCCTGTCACGACTGCGGCGAGCCTCTGCGACAACGACAGGCCTCTGCGGGAAGTCATCCGGGAGATTTTGAGGGAGGAGCTTCGGCAGCTTGGTTTAATTCCAGCAACTGAACCGACGCCGGCATTGTCTTTTGTCGCTGATGTTGTCCGGGATGAGGTTCGCCATGCTCTCTCTTCATCCGGCTATAATGGTGTGCGACAACATTTTACTTATGCTGATGCAGTCCGACGCCCCGTCGTCGCTCCTTCAGCACAGCAGACCCCAACGACTGGACCACCACCAACCCTGCAAACACAGCCACAGTCAGCACCGACCACTTTCTCAACCTCACCGATTCCTCCGACAAGACGAATGCCGTATAACCAACATGCCCCACAACGTCGCCCCACAACGTGGCCCAATAGTGAGTCTCCACTTACCTATCAGCGTCGGAAAACCGATTTGTGGCGTACCGCTGACCGTCGACCGGTATGCTTTCATTGTGGCGAAGCTGGGCACGTCTACCGAGTTTGCCGTTATCGCGACGCTCAGTACTCGAGATTTCCTCGCTACCCTGATTACGTTGCGTACGACGATCAACGCATGTACAACTACGCCCATGTGAACACACCGCCGCAGAATCCAGCAATGCCCAGATCACGTTCTCCATCTCCTGCGCGGCCCAGTTCACCTAATCGTCGCAGTTTTGCCGACGTCACCAGGGGCAGGTCTCCTAGCCCGCGACGGGGAAACTAGACGCAGCGACCTCGGGGGGTGGGGTTGCCAATATTCGAAATTCCGAACAGCCCCCATTGCGGACAAATGACAGCTCGAAGCCATCGATACCGAAGAAGACGACAGCAACGACTAATTCGACGAATGAGACAACTGCCGACGTAACCGACGTTATCAGCGCTGACCTCGTCGTTCACATTGACGGCCACCAAGTGACGGCACTTGTGGACACTGGCTCCCACTTTTCTATAATAAGCCTACAGCTAGCCGAAAGACTCAGGAAGGTGAAAATGCCATGGCAGGGACCCAATATAAGAACTGCAGGAGGTCAGTTGATGACACCGGTTGGAAAGTGCACGGCCCGACTCTTCATTGCTGGTTCCACCTTTGTCGCCACCCTCGTCATTCTCCACGAGTGCTGTAAACAGCTCATATTGGGAATGGATTTCTTGCGCGAATACGGGGCTGTGATTAACATCCGTGACAGAAGCGTAACGTTCACTGTAAGCTTGGAGACTGCTACAGATAAGGAACACCAGCCACCTCACTTCCGTATTGCCGATGACGACGTCATACTGCCGCCACGAAGTTGTTCTCTCGTATCCGTGCACTGTGACAAATTACGAAATGGTACTGGCGTCGCTGAACACATCAAAGAGCTCGCATTCACTAGCGGCATTTCTGTTGCCAGGGCTGTCATCACTGTTATTGACGGATGCGCTGAACTGCTATTGACAAATTTCAGCAGAGAACGCCGACACATAGTTAAAGGCACGGCTATTGCCTATTTTGACGAACTCTCGCAAACAGAAGATTGTCATTTAGTGGAGGAAGCAGCAGCGTCTACTATCACTACACCGACACCTGTAGACGTTGGTCCAATGTTATCTCCCATTGAGCGAGACCGCCTTCTCACGCTGATCAACAAGTTCCACGGCTGCTTCTCATCCACATCAAGAGTTGGTCAAACGGCACTGACGAAACACCGCATGATCACGGATTCCGATGCCAGACCCATCCGGCAAAATCCTTATCGAGTCGCCCCAAAGGAGCGTGAGGTAATTCAAAAACAGGTGAAAACGATGCTAGAAGATGGTGTTATTCGGCCGTCTAACAGTCCTTGGGCATCACCGGTAGTACTCGTCAAAAAGAAGGATGGTAGCTTGCGTTTCTGCGTCGACTACCGTAAGCTTAATCAGATCACAAAGAAGGACGTCTACCCTCTGCCGCGTATTGATGATTCATTGGATAGGCTACGAAACGCACGCTACTTTTCGTCTATGGACTTAAAAAACGGCTACTGGCAAATTGAAGTGGATGAGAGAGATCGTGAGAAGACCGCCTTTGTTACGCCCGACGGACTTTATGAATTTCAGGTTCTTCCTTTCGGTTTGTGTTCGGCGCCAGCAACATTCCAGCGTCTCATGGACACAGTTCTGTCGGGACTGAAGTGGCAAACCTGCTTGGTGTACCTCGATGACGTGATTGTCTTTTCGGCGACTTTCGAGGAACACTTACGAAGGCTCGAAGCAGTTTTTGAAGCAATACGCTTGGCCGGTCTTACTCTAAAACCAGAAAAGTGCCACTTCGGCTTCCACGAACTTCGATTCCTAGGTCACGTCGTGAGCAGCCAAGGGATCCGACCCGACCCGGATAAAATTGCCGCCGTGGCAAACTTCCCGACGCCATCAGACAAAAAATCAGTGCGACGTTTTTTAGGTCTCTGTGCCTACTACCGGCGGTTTATTGCTAATTTTTCGCGCATCGCATGGCCATTGACACAGCTTACTCGGGAAGATACCCCCTTCAGATGGGGTGAAGACCAACAGCAGGCATTTCACGAGCTTCGTCAGCGAATGCAAACACCCCCCGTGTTGGCCCACTTCGATGAAGACGCACCGACAATACTTCATACAGACGCTAGTAATGTGGGTCTTGGAGCAGTGCTCGTACAGTCGAAGGACAATGAAAACGTGATCGCCTATGCCAGCAGGACGCTGTCCCGAGCTGAAGCTAATTACACTACGACAGAAAAAGAATGTCTTGCAATGGTATGGGCAGTCCTGAAGTTTCGTCCTTATTTGTACGGTCGCCCATTCACCGTTATCAGCGATCACCACTCTCTCTGTTGGTTAGTCAACTTGAAAGATCCGTCTGGCCGCCTTGCACGATGGAGTCTTCGGCTCCAAGAATTTGACTTCACTGTTGTCTACAAGTCGGGAAAACGACACATCGATGCCGACTGTCTTTCTCGGTCTCCGGTTGAGACGGCATGCCCGGACAACGACGATGACGACACGGCCTTTCTCGGAATTGTGGACACTGCCACCTTTTCTCAACAGCAGCGTGGCGATGCTGAGCTGCTACCACTTATAGATTACCTACAAGGGCGAGCGAATAGCGTTCCGAAGTTATTTGCGAGAGGGCTGCCGTCGTACTGCTTGCGAAATGACGTTCTTTATAAGAGGAACTTTTCGCCCACCGGCAGCAGCTACTTGCTCGTCGTTCCTTCTTCGCTTCGCCGTGAGGTACTGCAAGCCTGTCACGACGAACCTACTGCTGGTCACTTGGGTTACGCAAGAACATTGGCGAGGATAAGGCAGAACTATTACTGGCCAAGACTTGCCGAAGTTGTCAAAACTTACGTGCAGGCATGTCTAGATTGCCAGCGCCGCAAGCCACCATCCATCAAACCAGCTGGCCTGCTGCAGCCTGTTCGAGTGCCGGCGACACCGTTTGCACAAATTGGCATGGATTTTCTGGGCCCCTTCCCAAAGTCTGCCACTGGAAACAGGTGGATAATCGTCGCCACGGATTACCTGACCCGATACGCGGAGACAGGCGCTCTGCCACGGGCAACGGCAGCTGAAGCGGCGCAATTTTTCATCGAAGCCATCGTCTTAAGACACGGTGCCCCCGCAATAGTAATCACCGACAGAGGTACTGCGTTCATGGCCGAGCTTTTGAACACCATTTTCCGACTAAGTGGTACAGCTCACAGGAAGACAACGGCGTATCATCCCCAGACCAACGGGCTCACCGAACGCCTCAACAAGACCCTGGCTGACATGATAAGCATGTACGTAGATGTAGAGCACAAGAACTGGGACATCATTTTGCCCTACGTCACGTTCGCCTACAACACGGCTCGTCAAGAGACCACTCGGAAGACACCCTTTAGTCTCCTCTACGGACGCGAGGTTACAACAACGTTAGACGCAATGCTCCCTCATGAAAATGATGGCAATGAGACAGACGCCCAAGAGTTTACCCAGCTAGCAGAAGAAGCCAGACAACTTGCCAGGTTGCGAATCACCAAACAGCAAGACGAAGATGCCAAGTATTACAACCTCCGGCACAGACCCGTCATATACAACGTGGACGACAAAGTATGGGTCTGGACACCTGTTCGTCAGCGTGGGCTTTCCGAAAAGCTGTTGCGAAGATACTTCAGACCCTACAAGGTTCTGCGACGCATTAGTGACGTCAACTACGAGGTTGTTCCGGACGGCGTGCAGTGTTCAAAGCGGCGCAGACATTCACCAGAAATTGTCCACGTGCTTCGGATGAAGCCTTACTTTCAGTGACTAACTGTGCAGTTTTGGTTTCGCCTTGCTTCTCAAACGTTTAACAAGGGGACGATGTTTTTTTAAAGGGGGAATAATGACGCGCGTATGTGCCAGAGGTGAGGACAACGAAGGAGCGCGAGTGTCTTTGGCTGAGGGAAAAAGACGAAGAAGTCGTTGCAGTCTGTTTCCTGCGATCGATAAATCGTATTTGTTTGAGGCGCTTTGTGTGCTCGTCAATCTCGCGTCGTCACAATATATATATATATATATATATATATATATATATATGCCTTCTCGCTGATGATGGTTTGTACGAATTGTGGCTGGGTGTGCATAAATCATTGCGCGACTTTTTAGTTATCTCATTGTCCCTTTGATCATAAAATACCCATAGAAATCGTCGTCTTTTTGCCAATATATAATATGAAAGCAAAAAATGATCTAGTTGAGTTCGTCTCTATGAGCGTAAATCTAAACAAAAACGTCTTTCTTCTAAGAAACACGAAACAATGGCGCTTAAACAGCAATAAAACACGTGCCGCTATTCTGAGATTCATCATCGATGCCCATTTTTTGTGATTAGCTTTGATCGTCTGCTTTTATCGCATTTATCTTTTCTCTTTAAAGTGATGAAACATGAAGGTTGGTCAAAAGGAACGTCTAGCACTGCCGGCACTTTGTTATAAGCCGATAAATTTGTTTCGGACGTTGAGGTCATTATTCATTGAGACAAAAGTAAACTAACCAATTTTGTGGAACAGCGATCATGAACGAGTAAGAAAAGTACACGAAGAAGTAGAAGAAGAACAACAACGCCCATGAAAAACGTGTATATTGATCGCCTCTGCCAAAGTCACGTCTTCAGAGGTCCCTCTGCCCATTGTCTTTCGGAAACAAGTAAATTTCCGGAATCGGCGAGACAAGGACGCTGTGTACGAACTGCGACCGGTTGCGGCCTTTCTTGTACCCGGCAATAAGCGTTGATATCGTGTCCTTCGGCGTCCACTCTCCCGACTCCCGGGGCAAATACATGAAGTCGGAGAGGCTGGAGCGGCACTGTTCCTGCCGAGGCACGCCCTTTCTTGTAGACGAAGTAGCTGTCGGAATGGGCAAGGTAAGGAAACAGCGCAAGGGCTTCGGCTGGCTCCGGCCACTGTCGTATCCAGCAGCAAGCTTGGCCTTCGTGTTCCTCAGCATCAACTCTCCCGACTCCCGGGTCAACTACATAGACTCGGAGAGGCTAGAGCTGCAGTTTCCGCCGAGGTACCATATTTCTTCTGGACGAAGTATCTGTCGGAATCGGCGATGCAAGGAAGCAGCGCAAGGGCTACGGCCGGTGGCGCCCAATGTCGTACCCAGACACAAAAATAGCCCTGTTATCCTTCAGCATCGACTGTCACGACTGCCGAGAGAGCTATATGTACTCGGGGAGGCTGGAGCTGCGCTGTTTCTACAGAGGGACGCCCTTTCTTGTGGATGAAGATGCGGTCGGAGTTCGCAAGGCAAGAAAGCTGCGCGAGGAGTACGACCTGTAGCGCCCACTGTCGTACCCAGCCAAAGCCGTAGTCCTCACGCCCTTGAGCATCAACTCTCGAGTCCAGGGAGAAATACATAGCGTCGGATATGCTGCAGCCTCACCACCTCGGTGAGACCACATCAATTGCTATCGGATATCGAAAATGCCCTTTGGAACTACCCCCCACATTCCCGCAGTACACCAAGGCTTCGCAGGTACCCACTGCTTCCCGTGGCATGCGCAGCAGGTGGATGAAGCACGGAATGCTCAAGGCTGCACGTAGAGTGCTCTGCCAAGACAAAGAAGGGCTACGAGGTATTCGATACGGTATTGGTGGTCATCTTGCATTCGAACATGCCAAGAGGACGGTAAAGACAAATCCCAGTATTTCGTCGTCCGTTCCTTGAGAGGGGCCAGTTTAAGGCCGCAAGAGCTTCTCGCGCAGAAGTGCCATCGTTATCTTTGTCGTATGCGCTTATCAAAATTATGTTAATATCTTCTCGTCGTTATATTATATATCTACAGTAATTAAAAAAAGGTTCGGGAAAAGTTTTTGTTCATGCATTTTTCGCGTCTGTTCGTTCAATGTGGGCTTCACCTGTATTACTTGGGGGAAAAATACGAATAGTGCGTAATTTTATTAACTTAATGGAAAGACATAACGAAAGGAAGAAGATGAAAAGTTTAGACCTTAATGCCACCAGAGAAGGCGATGTTACAAGCAACAGTGAATCTGCAGAACATTAACTTTGTGCGATTCAGCATTGGTCGCTCATGAATTAAAATATGTCACAAGAAAGACGGCCAGGAAGCTACAATGGGCTTCTAAGACCTAAATGCCGGCCTCATGGTAAGCTCTGCTGTTTGAACGAGTGCAAATGCAGTGGTACATTATAGTGGTCAAATTGTATGAATAATATTCACATCTGTAGATGCTTAGATTTATTGGCAAACACTCACCGTGCACAGCGCTGAAACCTTTGAGAAATTGATTTTTTTTGGCCTAACAGTATTCAATACAACAAATAATGGAATTTGCATAAATTCGCTACCGATCTTTTCAGAATGATGTGCCAGCAATTTAGCAATGTACCTTATGTAGATGCGCAATCTTGCTTTTTGATTTTCCTGTAGTGTCTGCCATTTTGGAATTTTCTTGTACATCTTTGCTGGTAAAGCCTCAGATAAAGGCGGGTGACAGTGCCCGTACTGTCTCTCTCACTCTTGTGAACTTCTGGTTTGGCGCTTCCATCTTTTTAATGTTAAACTGAAATTGTGGTGCTACGATGAAAACGCAATGGTCCACCGTAGACCATCTGTTGGCCGAAGCGATCATCCGAAAGTTTCATGTAACAAAGCGGTCCTGCAACACTTTTCGAGGTAACCACCGAATGGCTGCATCAAAGTCGCGAAAAAAAATAGGGGGCGATAAAGTTTCGCCTTTAGGAGTTGAACGCGATAAAGATATCTTTTTCGCAGTGCATGAAACACTTAGTGCATAAAACCTGTTCGAAATTGCTATGCACCCACTACGTGGCCTTAAAAAAATAGGCGCAGTAGCGTCTGCGATTTTTGTAGTGGTGTACCGGCTTTGAACCATGGAGCCATTATGATCAGCCCATATTCTGACGCCCGTTGCAAATAGATTTCTGACCACGCAATATTACTACAATAATTGATGCTGCATTTTGAAGCATGTATACACGGTGCGCGTGTTTGTAAAGCATGAAACCTACTATCACTGCTTTTCCAATCAGAAAAGTTATTTTCACAGTTTTCACAAGAAGAGGCGTGGCCGTGGATAAGTTGGAATCCACGGCCACGCCTCTGCTCGTGAAAACAGAGAAAACTTATTCATTGGGCAAGATTTTATGTACAAAGACCTCGTCGCGTTTTCGCAACTTCCATGTTGTCTTCTACTTTTGAGCCCAAGCGTCGTGACAACGTTTTCAGGCCAGTTAGTGCTAGTGGGTTAGAATTAAAACATCTATATCTATGGCAAACAAGGTCCTGCTTTTTTCTACGTGACAATTTCCATACGGTATTTAGTTCATTGTAATAGGTTAATTTTGTGGATTGATCTGCCAACCTAGTCATTTCTTCAAACTTTTCGAGCGCCCCAGTTTGTGGAGATTCATCCATTAAGTTTATTCTTCAGTTGGGTTCCTTGAAGCTCGCTTTTCTACAGAATACTTGTACATGGTGAGTCGCAAAGTATTACATAGGATTTACTGTCTAAGCTTTTTTCGCCTCCGTTCTACTATTCATTGTACGCCGATATGCCAGTTTATGATGTGTTGAAATGAGTGCGCAAAATGTATGTCTCTACAAGTTCAAAAACAATCTTTTGTAAACTACACACTGAAATTCTTCCCGTTAAAACATGGTTAAAAAGAAAGGGTATTTTTCTTTCCTGTCTTAACTGCCGCCTATGTGATGTGCTTGTTAGTTTCAAAGATGCAATCTTGTTCTGGGATGTCATTGAAAAGACTCCGAGGAAAAATTTTTATATTAATTCCCACACTATCTGCTACTTTTTGTCAACATCACTTGCTAAAGCGCCTTTCGATATGTTTTTCCTCATCGGTATGCACAGCCTGTAGAAAACGCGAATGCAAGACGGCAACGCAGAATTCATTGTTTCTTCGAGCTCACTTTTCATAAGAATGGCTGTTCACCTAAAAGACATTTATGATGAAAGGGACTTCAAACCGGACTGGTACTCCATCTTGGTAAGGTGCTTGACATTTTCACCTGTTGTGTATAAGGTAATTTGAAGAACTCTCGCTAATTTACTGAACTTCGTTACTGGTCGAGTGTTTCCATAAAAACGCTAGAGCGCTTATTGTCACTGTGTGATTTATTTATGTTTCATACAACAAGTGTCCTTTTTACCTTCGTTCTAACACACATTGTAATAAATTCCCATGAAGAAAAAAAAAACATTGGTGTGGCCATGCGGCGGAGCACCCGCTGCCATGCAAAAAACCCGGGTTCGGTCCCCACTTGGACACAAACAACCCTGGTTTGGTACCCACTCTGGCCGAGAAATTGTTATATTTTATTTATTTTATCTGCATCGTTCTCGATTTTTCGGTCACGCATAAGATGATGATTTTTCGCTCACAACCAACGACGCCGACAGTGACGCCAACAGCGGAATTTCTGCGACACGAGCTCTTTCACGCTATCGCGTTATTATAGAATTCTCAAGTACGCACAGCTAGAATCACCCTTGTTGATTAATTGATATGAGCGTTTTAACGTCCCAAAACCACCGTATGATCATGAGAGACGCCATAATGAAGGCCTCTGGAAATTTCGACCACATGGAGTTCTTTACCATGCGCCAAAATCTGAGCACACGGGACCACAGCATTTTAGCCTCCATGGAAAATGCAGCCGAGTTCCTTAGCCACAAGACCACCGCGGTGAGGCGGAATCACGCTTGACAGAGCAATGGAGCGCGTGGCTGTCGGCACAGTTCTTGGCCACGGCTTCTACCTTACGTTAGCTGCACCCTTCCGTTCATGCTTAAATTATAGCATGAGCGTCTATCATGCAGTTAGTCTTTCCATAAATGTGCAGGAAACAGCCGCGGGAAGAAGAGCGGCCGGTTGAGCGCTACAGTCAAGTGTGCTTCCATGTCTACAAGTGGAGTCACGAAAATTAGTCGCAAGTTTTAATTGTTGTTGTCATTCTCTCTTCCCATCGAGAGCGCTAGAGGGAGGGTATGACGCGAGGAAGTGAAGTTACGTCACGGGCACGTCCTCACCTAGATACCTTTATCATTTTTTAGTTTTCGAACGCGCGACTTACTTTCAGTGTGGTCGCCAGCGCGCGCTCTGGCACGTGGAGGCCTTCGACGAAAGCCTGGTTATCTATGGAGCCTGCGATGCTCGAATAAGCCGGTGGCCATGAATTTAGCCGTATGGCGTGGTCCTTAAGCTATGTGGCGTCAGTTGTACTAAGAAAAGGGAACGTATGTAAAAAGAGCTGCAGCGCGGTAAACAAACACACAGAAAAGAACTACTGCCAACAGAGCATTGAACTAACAACTGTATTTTTATTGCACGAAGGCAATAAATAGACAAAAATACACGCTTACCCCCATGCGCAAAACCCCACATTTAAAGCGGAGACGACAAGAGCATCTTTTTTGTGATAAACTCGCGGTATTAAGGAACGCTTTCTATATACGCGATCTCGTTTCTTTTGAGAGATAAAGATGACAGGCTGACACAAGATGAGCCTTTTCTCTTCATAGCGAAAGCCTCTTCTATCAAGCGTACAGTTTCTTGCCGATGTTTATACTCAAAACGCCGCAAGCGCGAAAGTTTGGAGAGCATTCGCAAGCTGCACAGTGCAGAACCAGATTGCTTGCCTGCTTCTGGAGAAAATTGTTCTCGAGCTCTCTGAGACGAGTGTTGAGGCATCGACCAGTCTGGCTGATGTATGTTCTTCCGCAGGACAAAGACACTTTGTTCTTAACACCCGCTGTACACTTTTCAAAACGGATGAGTGTGTTTTGTGCTGCACAGGGGATTTTTGATGTATGTTCTTCCGCAGGACAAAGACACTTTGTTCTTAACACCCGCTGTACACTTTACAAAACGGATGAGTGTGTTTTGTGCTGCACAGGGGATTTTTGAGCCCTTCCCTATTCACAAGTTTGCACATTTGGCCCAGCTTGTTAAGTACCGAAAACGCCACAGTTACTCCTAAGCGCATAGCAATTTTCTTGATCCCGTGTGAGATGCCGTGTGCGTATGACACTCGTCTTCATCATATCACCTGGTTCCCTTCTGGGTAGTGGTGATTTCTGAAATAATTTCAACAGCGCTTCCGCAAGGTCTTTTAAAAGCCTGGTGGGGAACCCAGCGTCAGTTATTCTTCCTACTGGAGTGTTGAAACTCGGGTCGAACATGTTATGGCGTCATTTGTTTGGACGTTCTTCAAGACAGCGGACCCATTGCTTGTTTGCTGAGGGGGCAGAAATAAAAGGAAAAAGGCATTTTTTGAGCATGAAGTGTACTGCCTGTACACGTGGTCTTTGAGAAAGATCAGGCATGTGTGAAGGAACTTTAGCTCACTGTCCTTCGCAATTTCAGTCGTAAGAGTGAATCTTTCAGCACACAGCTGAATACAGCGCCAATACCCGCGCTGCAGTTCACATTTAAATATACAACACCAACTAGCCCGACGTCGTACGCTTTTGAAGAGGGAATGATTCAATATTATTGAGAATGAATTGTAAATTCTAGACCGTGCGCTGCGTTATAAAGTTTGGCTCGCGTGTCCTCAGGAGCCTCAAATACCTATTGGATGAGTTTTCTGACTTTGCTGACAAAGTGTTGCAGGCCTCCTTCAAGTTGGCGGCACGTCTCTATTTTTACTGTGATCTTTTGGTGTAATATAATCAGGTCAATGAAGCACCCGGTCAATAAGTTCTGCAGAGATAGAATACGTTTCATTGCTGAATTAAACAACAGATTTTCCACTTGTTATACGAGGCTTTCCATAGTTAAAGAAAGACTAGTTTTGAATGGAAGTATGAACGTATGTCTTGCCGAGAAACAGAAACACGTTTCATAAGGCTCTGTCACAAAAAATCAAGTTCACCGATTTCCTCAAAGCGTGAATTTGCATTATTTAAACCCAGTCAAAATATAGAAAGCAACTTTATAGAATAAGGCTTTTTAGGAATTTTCAGAGCGTACCAGTTTTAAATAATTGTTTCCCAGAACACAAGTTTCTCGCAGGTTTCGGATGGAGATGACGATTCCATGCGTGACGGAAAACACCAACATTCGGTAGGCTACCATGACACCTACCTGTGCATGTGTGGCCAGGACTATACGCGAAATAAAGAACGTTATCAATCCCGAAAATGGCGCTGTTACTCTGTTTGTTTGTGGCTTTTCGACTCTGGCACACAAACACTCTGGGATAATGCTGATAATAATAATAATAATAATAATAATAATAATAATAATAATAATAATAATAATAATAATAATAATAATAATAATAATAAATTATAATGACGACGACGATGATAATGATGATGATGATGATTATGATGATGATGATGATGATGATGATACTCTTGCATTGGTGGCACTCGCCCAACAGGGAGTTCGGCCAAGAACCGGGCGGCAAGATCTTTGGGTTAGTCCGTTTTGTATTTCAAAGCATCGAATGGAGTTTCAGTAAGGCACAAAACATATCGTAAAGTTGTATAAAAGTGGGATTGGCCGGTAGTCTCGCTTGACAGCTTCGCTGTCTTCGCTTTGCAGTGTTAAAATGGACAATTGAACACTGCCATTTTGCTGCTATAATAAGCAGAATCAGTGAACAAACATTATTGCGCTGCTTTCACTGCACTCGTTATTATTCAAGGAGTTACCTTCAGACATATGAATTCTTTCCAATGAGAACAGTGTATGCTACCTTGCAAAATGTTTGCGAAACAAGGTTGTCTGACGGTTCCTGAAGAAGAAATAGAACAAGAAAAGTAGTGCCCGTGAAGGACGCGTCTTCTAATCGAACACTCTTGTTTCCTGCCCCACCGCGGTGGTCTAGTGGCTGAGGTACTTGGCTGCTGACCCGCAGGTCGCGGGATCAAATCACGGCTACGGCGGCTGCTTTTCCGATGGAGGCGGAAGTGCTGTAGGCCCAGGTGCTCAGATTTGCGGGCACGTTAAAGAACCCCAGGTTGTAGAAATTTCCGGAGCCCTCTACTACGGCATCTTTCATAATCATATGGTGGTTCTGGGACGTTAAACCCCACATATCAATCAAGCAATCACTCAATCAATCAATCAATCAATCAATCAACAAACTCGCCTACGTGCTGCCTCTGTGAATGAAGTCCCCGTCATGGAGGTTGGCGGGAAACAAGTGGAGCTGGCTCTGTGGGACAATGGGACATGTAGTCAGACGACGAACGGGGTCGGCCGTTTTCGAAGCCCTACATCGATGTCGGCCTTATCGCCTCTGCAGCGTCGGCTCTTCCAGCTCCAGAAAACGACCTAGAATTGGGAAGACATATGCAGCCACGCTTCTGCGCCAGTGGTTTCAACGCCAATGCGGTGAACAAGAGGGATCTGCGCAACAACCTGCGTACTCTGCCAGACTCATGAGGCTGAAGTGGAAGAGGCAGGTGGACAATGGCTGGTTGCGCCCGATGTACCGGAATCGGTCGCCACCAGCTTTAACACCGATTCCTGCGACTTCGACGAGAACGAGTTGTTGTAGAAGAGGCCATAGCTGTTCTTTGACTTTTCTGGTGTGGCCTAAATCTTTTCGGAGACCATGTAAGAACTGCACAAGCAGACACGAGACTGTCGAAGACCCAGTGGAAGAGGAACAAGAATCCGGAGCCCTCCACTATGGCGCCTCTCATAATCATATGGCAGTTTCGGGACATTAAACCCCGCATACCAAGCAATCAAGAGGAAAGAGGACAATGAGTGGTTGTCGTCAGACTACCGACGTCGTCCTTTTCTGCTCCAACATCGAGTCACCCAACTCCCTGAAGAACATCAAAGAGTCGGGGAGACCAGAGCTATGATACTTCTGCTCTGGCAAGCTCAACGTTTCCGGGGAGAAATAAGTGGACCAACGAAACGACCCGCGCATGCAACAGAGTCACCCAAGGCTATAAGCAAAAGGAGAGGGCTTCTACAAGTAGCGGCTACTGTCAATGAAGTACCTTCGCGATGTCTCGATCCTTTCCTTGCGGTGCAGAAACCTGTACGCCCGAGGAAGGGTGCCTCATGCAGCAGTTAAAAAGTAATGGCTTACGTGGAGGTTTATAGAATAAACCTCAGCCCGTCTCCGAAGAGAAACCATTGTGAGGCTGATACACTTCTTGCGCTGTAGTGTCCTTCTGGTGTACTTTTTATTGAACGTATACGTGCCGAAACCCCGTTCACTCTGCGTGCAGATAAAGTTGTATTGAGAAAAAAAAGACATCCGCTTTTGACGTAGAGATTTTCTTTGTATGTTAGACTGTCTGCTCGTCTTATGCACATCAAAGCTGCAATATATAATTTTAGCTGTCGTTATTGTTTTCTGCACATGGCTCGTACCAAACGCAGAGGATTGGCCGATTATAATGTAAATTTTCCCAATACTTTTCGCAATAATTCATTCTTAGGAACACTAGTTAGTTATTGATGATTCCAAGGGCCATTAGAAAATCTAAAAATATGTAATGAGTCCACAATTTAGCAAGAGAATAGTTTAGTCTAAGTGATATATTTCAGAAACGCGAATAAAACATCTCTGTGGCTGTACCACAATGTAGAAGCTCCAAAAGTAACAAGAACAGGTTCTACAAAAATTAGAACCTGTTTTTAAGAGGTGTTGCAAGTTTGTATTTCATGAATAAATAAAAACAGTGACAAGATAATCAAAATTGACTAATTGTTTCTTCTTTATTACAGTCAATGCACATTGGGGAATTCAATAAATCTTATCTATGCAAGTAAAATCTGGGGGAGGTAACGCGTCAATAAAATTTTGTTATGGCAACTTCCATCATTCTTGATTTCGGCAGTTCTCTGCGCCGGCGAAATCACAAGTGGTTCTTCTCCAAAGGAGCCGTCAGTGCAGGGTCTTGGAAATGTTTCCAGATTTTGAGCATGCGAATTCGTCCCACCGTAATGTGTGCTGTTAGTGGATAGGAATGATCAGTGCCATTAGCGACGCTTTCGATAGAGAATCAGCCATATAATTTTAACAACAAACCTTTGTGCCCTGGTTGCCAGCATAATCGATTGCTTCGGAAATGACAGGTAACCAGTGATTTATTGAGTTTTAGTATGCGGGAGCCACCGAATGTGGTCATAGAAGAGCGTACAGATAATTACTGAAGTCAGCTATGATTGCTACGACTGCATCGAATTATTTAACTTCCGCAAAGCTAACAATATTTCATAGGTTCAGCCAGAAAGACAGTAAAAAAATCTGGTAAGCGCAATTAAAATGACCAATCAAGTACAGGGCAATATATTTCGATGCCTGATTTGTCATATGATTGTGATATGTCGATTGCAATAATGACTATTTTTGGTAGAGTACTTAAGTGTTCCTGCAATAAACCATTTAAAATGCCGGTAGGTAGTACCTTAGCGTGAGTTTGGAAGGTACCATTGTAAACAACTTCTGGAGAATTTCGTTGCGCAGGTAAAGCAAGCAGATCATGAACGTGTACATTTAGAGACCAAGTGGTTTGTGAAATCCGGGAGATTACGAAGAGATGAATGAGTGAGGATTGGAAATAAAAATAATTTGATCAGGACTAAATGTTGCTTCATATATTCGTAAAAAAATCTGCATAGAAAGAATGTTAAAGCGACATAAAAGAGGTGGCATGCATGCTCCTAGGTAAAGCAGCGTATTTTCAGTGTAAGACCTAAATAGAGCCTTAAGGCCTATTTTTTCAATACATTCAGCAGCAGAAGCTTGTAGGCTGGCACGCCAGAACAATGAACGCCGCCACAGGTCAGGCATACATTTTATATATCATTAAAGGTGTCTTTTTTCTCATCCCAGATTTACAGCTGCTCAACCTCCGCAATTTGCCCATTGTGCGCACTCCTTTTGTCGCGATCTGTTGAATGAGAGGGCACCAGTTGAGATGTTCATTATAGCGAACTACAAGGTATTTTAATGATTGTACTTGTGGGATATCTTGGAGCTGATAACTAATAGATATATGCAGAAGATCTTGAACAGAAAAAACAAGAATAGCACATTTAGGGGTATTCAAGTTCAACATCAAACCATTCAGCCAATATTCGAGTTCACTTAAGTATTTTTGCAAGATATTGTAGGGACACTGGATGTCATTCCTCATGGAAAAGAAAGAATTGTCGTTGGCACAAACATAAGTTTTCACATCTGGCTGAACGGGGACGGTACTACGCAAGGTGTTAAATAGTACGGGGGAATGTATTGACCCCCGAGGTACACTTGAGATTGGCTTCTGCTTACAAGAAAAGAAACCGGCTTGAAAACAATAAAATCCTTTACGGCTTAAAAACTCTGTCACCTATGTTACAATATAAGGTGAGAACCCATCACTAAATAACTGATTAGTCAAGATAGAATGCTCTACACTATCGCACGCTTTACATATGTTTAAGGTTACTGTAGCCGCATACTGCTTTTTGTGATGGGCAATGTGAATACGACTTTACAGATTGACATGTGTACGTCAAATAGAATATCAAGATAGAAAACTGAGTTGTGATGAGCTCAAAAGAGGCTTTTCATTATTAACATAGTTATATAGCCATAAAGTACCTTTTCAATACATTTTACTGCATTAAATGTTAAGGCTATCGGTCGTATGTTATGTAGGTTATAGCCTGCCCCTTGCTTCTTAAGCAATGGTATAACTTTTGCAATTTTCCATTCATTAGGTATTCATGCTCTTCCAAGGGAATAATTTACGAGACCTAAAGAGCATGCGGGTATTACACGTGTAGTGTTTTTAGCATTGTATTTGTTATTTCATCAAAACCTGCTGGTGCATTTCGCAATCTTTCTATAGCCTGATTTAATTCGGAAGTCGAGATTCTTAAGTAGTCGAAGATGTCTCGTACGTCAACAGAATTAGGAAGATGCACTGAGAACTTGTTTTCTAATTCTTCAGCCAATTAATCTAACATCCCTGTAGTTCTTGTGAGGTGTCAACTTCTGAGTGAACATTTCCCGGTATAGCAATCTTCTTTCTACCACAAAGAAAACAAATAAATTACGTTTTTTATTCGATTTAGACAGGTACTAGAAGTGTTCTTTATCATATTTCTCTTTCGCTCACAATACAGTACGTTTTAATGTTGCCGCAATCCAATGGTAATCCTTACAAATTATGAACTCTCATTATATATGTCTTTTCTTGACCAGGATTTGGGAACAGCTGCACGCAGCACCACCTCTCGTCAGCAACAGTGGTGGCCTGCCATAACCTAATGGGGAATGGGTGAAAAAATTATTTCTGACAAAAAAGCTAGGTATCAAAAACGACTCCCGGTTCCATACCGCAGAGACTAATTTGAACAGTCTGGCAAAGTTACAGTGTCGCACTACAAACCGCGTGGCTTCCCAAAGTGTTTAATCTTTAACAATAGGGTCCCATGGTTTTCTATGAGCGGTGTCCAATTTTCTCGGGAAGCCACACACCTTGTAGTGCGATACCGCGATTACGCCAAAATGTACCACTGGCTCTCTGTTACATGTAACACGGAGTCACTTTTGATAAGTAGCTTTCTTCAACAGATACAATTTTTCTCATACATTTCCCAATAAAATATGGCAGGCTGTCATTCCTCCCGCCGAGAGATGGCGCCACGTCCAAATGTGCGCAGTTCTCGGGAATGCCATGCAGCTTTTCTTCTTATATCGTCTTGTGTTCCCTCAGTATTCTACCATCTGTTAGGCGGAGAAATTTTGTTTGACACCGAAAAAATTACATATTCTGAAGTGTTCTTGAAGATTTTTTAAGCGTAACAGACATTTCTGCCGAGGTCTTATTTTGGACCGCTATACACTGCCTTGATATTAAAACGCAAGCAGACATTGAGTGTTTTGTAAATGATGAATATTTTCTTTTTTCTTTCAAGAGATTTTACAGGGCATGCGATTTCAAAGTATACTGAAAGATGGTAACTATTTGAAGAGAAATCCATTGTTTCCCAAGATTTCACTGAAAGTTTTGTGCTGCAAAACGTAAGATCCAACACTGATCGTGTTCGACCATAAGTAAGCGTACGCTGTCTTCCATTTAGGCATGTAAGGTTTTCATGAAAGATCAAATCCCACAGACAAGTTCCGGAAAAGTCTGTTCTAAATCCGCACGAAACATGATGTGAGTTTAAATCACCAGTCAGAAGAAATTTAATCTTGCAACTGGCTAAGGCAGTACCTAACTGCCGAGTATAATTCACACCCGTAAGAAAATATGCGTTTAAAAGGTAAGAAGGTTGATGCCGTGGCATACTGAGGTCTATTTACAAAATTTAATAGCCTGAAGACACAAGCTGAAAAGCTGTGGTCGCAGTGTGGTAAAATTTATGCGATACTAGTATACTTAGAACACCATTAGATGGACGGTCTAGCCGAAAAGCTCTAAAATTGTTGACATGATTATTATTAGCGAGGTTAAGCCAGGTCTCTTGTTATAATACGATATCGGGATATAAATAATTAATTAGGTGGAGTAAGCAAGTAGAATTAGGAATCAAAGATTGAACATTGCACTAAACTACTTTCAATGTATCTTTGTTGAGGAACGAATCACTTCAGGAGCTGCCGTTTCTAAAATACTCTCTTTGATAAGTGAACTGACAATAGAGTTGAAATTTTTGGTTTGTCAACTTGGTCTAGGAGATTTCACTGGAGACCCAGTGCACTTCTGCGTCTGAAATCTTCCCATACGACCATTTCATTCTGAACCTCTGCTTGAGTTGAGGTACAAGGTTCAGACGAAATTGACAATTCCCCCTGCTCGCGTTTTTTGTGTGGGGCAAAATAGGCATCTCTTACACTGAAAAAGGGGTGGACTTGGCTATTCGTACTGCTGCTTTTGAAACCAGCTGTGACATTAGTGAGCAAAACATTGTGAACACGCACTCACATTCGTAGCTACGTATTCTAGCGTTTTCAACAGTGCCGTCAGTACTACCGATTCAATAAATCAACAAAACTCCAAAGCTTCGTGCTACTTAGTGGTTCGTGCCTCGAAGTGACTCCGACATATCCAAAGGTCCTGTCCTTCACAACTGTTATCGCTTCTTGCTGCGAGCAACGTCATCTGTCCATTATTTCAAGCAGTTGAATTTCATGGACTCTTATGGTGTGTTCGAGTGAGCAACTGCATAATGTCCTGCACAAAAGCAGTACATTTAGATTTCGGCAGTGCACTCATTCGAAGAATGGTCATCACCACAGGCCCAGCAGCGTGAATTGGACTTACAGCCGCCAACACTGGAGAGGAAAAGAAGCGAGGCGTTCGACTCTATATATGAGTAGCCATTTATAAACTCTGATGGACAAGGAATTCCGGCCAACACAGTTATAGCCGTCTAAGTGCGGTCTCTCTCGCCGTTAACTAAGCGGTTGCACCAGTACACAGCAGTGACCCCAGCATCAGACAGCTTTTTCACAGTCTCACTTGGTGTTAGTTTAGAGTCTGATCTTTGAACAATTCCTTCAGTGCATCTTAAATGAGACGGGATAAACTCACTCACCGACACCGATGCAATTGTCTTGTACTTTGGGATGTCTGACACGCATGAGAGATCTGACGATCTGTCTACTAAACCACCTCTTTTGAACTGATAATCACTTATAAGTTGGAAGTGCAGCGTCATGGCCTCAAGCTCCGCCTGGATCGCCTGTGGGTTGTTGAGCCTAATAAATCCACCACTCAAGGGCACCAGCGTGCCAGGATGCTGCCAAATCCAGTGCGGAAAGAGATTGTAATGACAAGTCATCTTTAGGCAAGAAGGCTGACCATGGGCTATTATCTTGGCCAAGAGACAAAATAGACACTGCCACTGATGCAATGGTAAAACAAGTAATATACCACGTGAGTTAGTTACAATAGCTCCAATTCACCCAAAACTAAGCAAACCACCGTCCGAATGAGACACCAAATTTGTGCCGAACCACGCAGACCATGGCCCGTTCCCAGCTGGCTTGCGAGGAACGTGCGCACCTTTCAGGGTATGCTACTTTCACCACTCAGGTTTCAGGGACGTTGGGTGGCGCAGCACGTATACGACGACGTTAGCCAAGTACACTTCCAAGTACACACGTTAGCCAAGCACACACATTCACAAGGAAAAATCCACGGTTGTTGTTGTTTCCAGGAAGAACGGCACAACCGGAACCATTTCAGCTATGAACTAGAAAGTGATGGCTTTGTGTAATCAGTCATTGCTCGAGCAGCAATATACTTAGCTCACGGGTTGTTGCCGTAAATAAAAAAGCGTAAATATATGTTTACCGACATGGAAGAGCTTTCAAAGTGTCAGGGGTATAAATATGTACCATGTTATTTCGCATTCATATTTATTATTTGTTTAGTTTTCCATTCACTCGCAAGTGTACATGAGTGTTGAGTGATGTCAACCTGGTATACTCTTTTCGTGGCGTTTTTTACCTTACAATGGCTTACTTTACCATAAGATATATGGAGAGATTTACAGGCACACCATTGCGGAGCGTAGTTAACACAATGATGCATATTGCTAAAAGGGCACTGACACAGAATGTTGCAGCCAGGATAGCCTGCGGGATCAATTCCCGCAAACATGTGTATGTCACTTGCAAAATATCAACAACGAATATAGCTTGGAAGGTATTAACAACAATTTTGAAGTTAGAAACTGCAAGGTACTCATACCATCAAAAGAGACACCGTGGGGACACTCTTTCTTTCCTCATGACACCATGATTCTGTTAATAAAACAAGTTATGATGATCTCATAGCCATCAATTTGTTTTACCTCGTTTCTTCCAGCTGTCTATACTTCTCGGCGGCTGAACGCAAGTGCATGTACGCGGCGCACACGTTGAAAGTTGGGCCGTACGGAAGTGCGTCACAGTTCTGTGTGCTGACGTGGTGTAAAGCTGCACATGCTAGGTGGCGAAAGTTGCACTATGCTGGCTACCATTGTTGCACCCGGTGGCAGTCATGGGCACGTTACCAGCAGAAAGTAACACTGTTACGGTCACGTAGTTACATTTACTCAAGCCAAATAGAAACTCTGTTACAGTTACAGTTACCAATTTTGCGAATGTAGCTTGTTAGAGTTATAGTTAGCGGGAAAAAGTAACGTCGTTACTTTTCCATCCCCGCTTAAAAAGTTATTGAATACATACAGAATAATAGATCTATTTAATAAAAGTGCGCGAATAGCAACGGGGAGTGTGTAACGAGTGAAGATGGTGTCCATAGATTCTTCATATTCTTCAATGCTTGTCAAGCCACCCAGTTCGGAAAGCTCTGCTTTCACTTGGCATACATTCAATTTTTAATACCCCAGTCACACTGCTAATGTAACGTAATTCGCAATGAATGCCATTAGGTGAAATACTGTCAATTTACCTACCTACTGGCACGATGAAAATAATTATTTCAAACGGGCCCAGCAATACCTTTTGCAGCATGGTACAAAAACGCTGCGGATCTGTAGTCAAAGCTCCCTAAATCACATGAGCCAAATACTATAGCGCAGCACCTGGCCTGGAATTCCCAAAAGTTCTCACAGTCTGCTAAAAATTGCTTTCCAGTCTCTCGACTAATTATGCTACAAGCTCAAAAATCACTCGTCAGCCATTGTATAAGGCAATTTTCTTTCCCCGTATCATTCCTTCGTGCTTAGCACCCATTGCTTTTGTCGGGACGAGAAAAGTAGTATAAGTTAGAGTCTAGAATTTGCCGCGCACACCCACGCTGGGGGATGTGCCCAGAACCGGGCATACATGTTAAGAAGAGACAATGCAAGTGCAGCATGCAACAAATCTTTGTAACTCCGCTGATACTGGATAAACTATAAACATTTTTGCCGCCGTGAATTCGCGAGGCAATAAGCTCCTTTGGTGAATCTATTTCACGGCTGCCTAAAAACTATTGTAGGGCCCTTTTAAAAGTAATGACCCTGACTTTAGCCCTTTTGAGCTATCACTTTGGCAGAAATAAAAACTTGCATGAAACAGGAGTGTATCAGTGAAAATAATTTTTGTCACTAAGAAGCCGTTGCAAGGATATAAACACAGCTTTTTACACAACTTGCAAAAACTGCACAACACAAACAAAGTTAAGCCAAGAGCCAGTCGAAAACCAACATGGCCTAGTTGATGGCGTCTTCAGGCAGGATGTGGTTACAGTCAAGTGAAGCATGGGAGCGTGACTATAGCACTCCAACAGGGGGAAATGAGACGGCGGAGCTGATTCGTGTAGTCACCACCTTGATCAAGTAAGCATGTGCAATAGGACGATAAATACCCGCAATACAGGCAACGAAAACAGAGAAGAACTAAACATGACCGGTGTCCAGCTGCTGCCGTTAAGTAGCCTTTTTTAGTACTTACGCCCATGCTATTATCTAATAAAACCAGTCCTAACTTATACCAGTAAAAAGTGAAATATTCACGAATTACAGAAGTTACTCAAAACAAAATAATGTGGAGTTTTGTGTCCCAGAGCCATGCACGATATGATTATGAGATATGCCGTAGTGGCGTGCTCCGGAAATTTCGACTGTCTGGTGTTCTTGAATGTGCACTCACATGGCGCCTCACACGGACTTCTAGCATCATCGCTTCCACCGAAATGCGACCCCCAAGACCGAAATGAAATCCGCGACCTCCGAGTCAGCAGCCGAGCATCGCAACTACTTTTCGCTTATGAGGACCAATTACATTACCATCTACGTAAAAAAGTGTCTGACGTCGAGAATACGCATTTCATCCGAAATCGAATGTGAATGAGCTTTAGGAACTGATTCACAAAAAAATCTTGTTTTCATCAAATGGCATTAGTGTACCTGTGTGACAGAGACAAATGACATTACAAACGAATTACATTAACTGTATATGACATAATGTTTGCCACACGATAGGATTATAAACCCCGCCATATTTTGGCACAGAGTTCGCGAAACCCAATGACCGCACACCTGAGGACGATCAGTGTGACGCCATTTACAAGTACGAAGCAGGCGTTGCGAAAGGTCATAATTACATCGGCGAAACGGACAGGAAGGGATAAAGAAAGGAACAGGAAGCATTGCTAAACTTAACCACACGATGCATTTTTGCGAAGCTTGAACTCTGCTGATAGGGCATTTTGGAAACGCTGTTTACTCGCCACAGCACACCCGCTTGCAGCACCTACAGCGACCATATACCGCTAGGGCTTGTGGTAATAATGGACTACTCGATGGTTGCTCTTTTCTTCTTTTTTTTCTCGTTGCCAATAGGTCGATTTCACTAAAATTACAAACACATGGTATACTTGATATCCTCAGTTTTTCTTGTAATTTTGTATATATGCCCGTATCAACGAATAGCGTGAAATCACGTTAGGTTTTCAAATAAAAAATCATTTAAACGAAGGAAAAATCAACAAGCACCGCAGAGTGACGACGGCCATTTTACGTAGAGCACGTTCTCGCAAAATTGCGACCATGCTAGCAGCGAGCAAGCTGTATATCAAGAATATCTTTCTGCGTAAGACAAAATGAAATAATAGAGAAGTCGTTCGTTCAATTTTCTCAAATTCTGGTAACTCAAGTATTTTGAATATTTCTCAAAAAAGCGCTTTGTTTTTTAACTTGCTTGTTTTTGGAAGGCGATTTCTGTTTTTTGCGAACATTGTAGCTTGTTCATAATTACAGCTATGATAGTGCCCTATGTGAATAAATATTTGCTGAATTTTCAATTTTCCAGTAGTTTTTTAAATACAAAATATTGTTGCAAAAAATGAAAAAAAAGTGTTGGTCTAATAAATAATCTATATTAAACAACCTTGTCTAAACATTGCTCATTTTCAACTTGTTATCAGAGGACCACATTACTATATTCTGCAAAAAATGCCGCATAATTTCTATCATAACAAACTTGCGAATGTTATAACATTGTGTTTTTAGAGCGTGTTCGCTACCACGTAACCGATATCTCTTTTGGGAAAAGAAATGCCATAACGCGCTTTTTTTCTCTAATTTTGCGAAATGACAGTGATGAGGTATTTACTGACAATAAAGAGTGTTCTCTGAAAAACAATACGATTCTTATTGGTCGTGCGCAAAAAAATTGGGGACAAAAAGAAGCAACAGAAACATGAGCACCGCTACCAACTCCTGTCTGGCTACTTCATAATCATGCGGGTATACGCTTTAGCGTAAACTCGTTAATGAACGTTTTCCAGCGAGGCCGACACGCTGTTTCGTTTCAGTGCATTTTAGTTGTTCATGACATCATTGTAGTGCTCGTGACGCATGAACATTTCCATGTCTAAATATATGCCTTTTTTCCCGTAAACGTGCTAACAGAAAACCTATGAAGCTTAACAAAAATGTCTAGGTGAAGACTACCTCCTAATACTGTTCTAACTTATAATTCCAGAAATGGCGACAGTGCTGACCAAGGAGCACCGCAACGCAACGTGACGACCGTAGTCCAACATGCTTCGCCAGCCTTTGCCGCACTGCTATACAGAGTTCTAAAATATAGATTGCGTAGCTTACATGATACAATCTTCCGTGCGAATCGCAGCCCATCCAGTTCTCTAGCCCCTAATTGGTAATCCATCCATCCATCCATCCATCCATCCATCCATCCATCCATCCATCCATCCATCCATCCATCCATCCATCCATCCATCCATCCATCCATCCATCCATCCATCCATCCATCCATCCGTCCATCCATCCGTCCGTCCATCCATCCGTCCGTCCGTCCGCCCGTCCGTCCATCCGTCCGTCCGTACATCCGTCCATCATCCATCCAATCCATTCCATCCATCCATCCATCCATCCATCCATCCATCCATCCATCCATCCATCCATCCATCCATCCATCCATCCATCCATCCATCCATCCATCCATCCATCCATCCATCCATCCATCCATCCATCCATCCATCCATCCATCCATCCGCCTCCTTCACATTGCCACGGCTTGGCTCCTATAGTGGGAAAGCCTCGAAAAGGCTCTTGATGCCGGAGGCTTTATTCTGGCAATACCAGTTGCCTTGGCCTCTACTGAAACCATACCAAAAAACAGAAAGCACGGGAAAAGTTAAAGGACTGATTACGCTTGAGGAGGCGTCGCTGGTGAGAGAGAAATTTTTATCCTCTGTGCGGTGCATAGGCTCTTATATTCGCGGTTTATGTAATAATGCAATCAAAGAAATGTATCCGTTAGCTTTCTTGGCAACTAACGAGTGTTAATAATTAAACATTGTTTTTAAGTCGATTAATGTTGCTCAATCAATATACTTTATAGGGGAACAAAAAATCGCTATCTCCTTTTGATAACGCTAGCTTTTTATGAAAACCAAATGTACTTACTTTTACAGAGCATACTTCAGATTGACTGAACTAAGACTACTTTGACCTCTCTTGCCCTCTGTGTAGAGGGGGGGGGGCGAGGGAGGTAAATAAGTTAAAAGTGACGGGCTTGTTTCTCCTTGCTGGGCGCAATAATAATGAAAACTAACGCACTGATTCCAAGGAAAGGACAGGGAATACCATTAGCAGTAATTGCAATGTAAGTGTGAACACGTCTACACATTTCAATTGTCGTGGCGTCCCTCAGGGTGGTGTACTGAGCCCTGTGCTATTCAATATAACACTAATCGCTCTCCATACGCACCTACCAAACAATATTTATCTATCAACATACGCTGATGACATCTGCATCTGGACATCTGCGGTAACTCGCCTGCAGTTACGAGCGAGAATACAGAGAGCTGCTACTGCAACTACTTTGTATCTACGTAATCAAGGCCTGGAAATTTCCTCCGGAAAGTGCGCTCTTCTGGCATTTACGCGCAAACCCATGTCGAATTACAGAGTGTCAATAAACGGTCAATATATACCGTATCGTCGATCTCACAAATTTCTGGGTGTCATAGTCGACAGAGACATATCATGGAGCCCTCATGTGTCGTATTTGAGAAAGCGATTGACAGGCATATGCCATCTTTTCAAGTTTCTCGCTGGAAAGACTTGGGGAATGCAGCCTAATGCTATGTTACGACTATATATGGTGCTTTTTCTTGAATTTTTACGATACAGTCTGCCTGCATTATCAAACGCCAGCAAAACAAGTCGACGCATGATACAAAGCGTTCAAGCACAGGCGCTTCGAATATGTCTAGGTCTGCCTCAGGGTGCCTCAACAATGGCGACTATAGCTATAGCCTAAGACCACCTCGTGCAGACCCATATTGAAATTTAAGCTTTGAGAACACACATAAGGCATGTGGGCCGGACTCCCCATCACCACCTAGCCTCTCTGCCAGTGGATAGACCTCATACATCATTTTGTCGAACAATAACTACACATGGTGACTCCCTACCAACTGGTTTTACGCCCGTGGCGAGACCTTCAATTCCTCCATGGAGCCTCAAACAGCCAGTCATCAACCTGACAATACCAGGCATCCAGAAAAAACGAGATTTCTCAATACCAGCCCTCAAGCAGCTCGCCTTACTTCTGCTGTACGAGAAGTACCAAGACTGCACCACCGTCTACACCGACGGCTCCGTCCTGCCAAACAGCTCAACAGCGGCGGTCGTTATTCCAACGCACGCCACAACCATCAAATTCAGGACAGCTCATGCAACCACAACAACGGCAGCAGAGCTTGCAGCGCTTCGCGCTGCGCTGCGTTTCATTAACCACCAAAGCACGCAACGGTGGACGATTTTCTGCGACTGCAAGGTGGCACTGCAGTCACTTCTGTCAAATCTACGCCGTGGTCCACACGAGCAGTTGGTATTTGAAACAGCAGAAATGCTACACCATATAACAGAGAAAGGGCACCACGTTATATTTCAGTGGCTGCCAAGCCACTGTGGAATTATCGGTAACGAACGAGCTGTTCAAGCTGCCCGTTCAGCCCATACAGAAGACAACGACCAGTCAATACCTCTCTCAAGGACGGACGCTGCTAGGAGGCTCCGCATGCTTGCTCGCCAACGCTCCCTGGCTCTTTGGAATGAGCCTCTCTTTACGCATGCAAGATTACGATCCCTTGATCCAACGTTAAGCATGCAGCTTCCAACAAAAATTCGACGAGGCGACGCTACTGGTCTGTGCAGACTATGGTTGGGAGTCGCGTTCACCCGTGCGTACGCGTTCCGCATAGGTATGGCCGACACTGCCGACTGTGCACACTGCGGAGATTAAGAAACAATTCAACATATCCTGTGTGACTGCCCGAAATACAACCTGGAAAGACAACACCTTTCTAATAAACTAAACAGGTTGGATGACCAGCCGCTGTCAGAAGAAAGTATACTGCGCCATCGTCATGACTCATCGTCACAGAAGAAAGCCATGCAAGCGCTATTAGGCTTCTTACGAACTACTGGCCTGTCGGAACGCCCTCTGAGTGGACTGATTTTGTGCGTGCGTGTGTGTCGGTGTTTTTCTCTTATTTATGTTTTACTCTCCCTTTCTCCTTGCCCCCTATTCCCCAACCCCAGTGTAGGGTAGCATACCGGATACTAGCATCTGGTTAACCTCCCTGCCTTCCTTATTTCTCGTTTCTCTCTATCTTTCTCTCTCTAAGTGTGAAAAAAGAAGAGCACACTGAAAGAAAATTTTGCCGCTGACAGAAACCGTACCCGGTGATGTTCGAATAACGCATCCGAGTAGCGATTGGAATAACGTGTCCGAAAGGCGCATATTGAATTCAAGCGTGGGATTTGAACAGTAGGTTGACCTACGGCTGAATTTACGCACCCTGGGAGCAAACGGCATCGACGAGCAATGCGCGTTAGAGACAGACCCATTAAAACAGATGTGACAGGGGAAGCTTAACCATTATAGTGTTCGTTAGTCATCACTACAATACGTAAAAAATGATTTTTGAGCACGTGTACATCCTTTATTTTATCGGGATGATTTCGAGTGATCGGGCTGCTAGCAAAATAGATATGGTGTTTTTGTTTAATTCAATAGCAGTTCCAGATGAACTTTTTTTATCTGAGTAGAGCAACCATATTACAAAATCGGGAGCGTGAGTTATGTGTTCCAATGGCAGTTTGAGTGCATGCCGTGTAGAACTTGTAATTTTGTCCCAAGTCCATAAATTCGTTTATGACTAGAGACAGTCATCATTCAAAACAAATTCGTATGTGCAATATATTTATAATATATGCATTACTGTGTAATGTATTGCAACTATGATATAAATCTAAACTGCATTTATTACACTGTACACATTCACACAACACTAATAAGCACCACAAACACACATACGTATTCTTTTTCTCACTGTTGAAAAAATTATCACACAAATTTGTAAAATAAAGCAGTTACATTGTGTCAATATATAAGTACAGATACACATAACAAAACTTGTGTACGTAATTATATTACGTGCCTAATGCATTGCACATTAGCTGACACTGTCCACTAGCTCAGTCAACTTTGCAAATAAATACATGTATACTCTAAAGTGGTGACAACATAACTCCACTGACTGCAGTGCTGGTGGGACCTGTATTATTCAACTGCGCACTGACACGTTAAAAGGATGAAGGGTAGGAGTGGGAGGTCAGAGCAGGGTGGAAATGGGACGGCAGGGACCCTGACCACTCAGGGGGCCAGTGCAACCACTGGTCCAGCTGTTATAGAAGGCATACACTTGATTGCTTCAAAAGCGCCAAAAGCTCTGTGTTAGACCTGGCGTTCATCAGTCGTGATTTTCCTAATTACACTCTAGAAGTGGAGCCAGGGCTCTATGATCATCATCTCGTAAGCATATCATTATCGCTTGAACCACTAAAAAATTATAAGCGCGTCTGTGCACGTTCCTTTAAAGACTTTTCTCATGGCAGTGACCCAAGCATTATCAATTACTTGCGAACCTGTTTGACTGATTTCGAAGGCAACAACGCTAAAATTCTTTGGACCAAGTTCAAATAATGTGTCACTATTGCCTAGATAACTAAAGAATAAACTAAAGAGAGTTAAAAAGCAAACGCCTTGGATGAATCAGAAAATTATTCAACTAAATCTCAGGATAAGGATATATAAAAAGAAACATGTGCAGGATGACAAAATAAGACAGATGCATATGACATCGGTCGTGCACTTCGCGCTGCAAAATATCATTATTCCAGAATATCTCTTCCAGCTTATAAAAAATAAGCCTGATAAGGTTTGTTACTACATAAAAGATAAGAAGAAACCAGATACTCAAATCTCAGTTGACGGGAAGCCGGTGACAGATAACTGTGAGAATTTTCAACACTTCAACAACTGTTTTCAAAAAGTATTCTCTAGTGAAACTGTATGCGTAAGTGATAACACGTTCCCCAAAGTATTAAATACGGGTTTTGTATCGTATGCTGGGGTATTTAATATGCTACTTACCTTGAAAACTAAGAGTTATTGTGGTCGCGATGAAATCCCTGACATATTTCTCAAGCGATGTGCCGAGCTTCTTGCCAACTTTCTTGTAATGTTGTTTCGTGTCTTAGTCATTACTGCACAATTGCCTCATGACTGGAAGACAGCCCGGGTTGTTCCTGTGTTCAAGAATAGTGACAGGACACTTATACAAAGTTATCGTCCTATTTCACTGATATCTCAATGCTGCAAACTGGTGGAACATATTATAGCTAACTGTGTTCGTGAATTTCTGGAAAATAATGCTGCACCAACAGAACATCAGCATGGGTTTCGAAAATGA
This sequence comes from Rhipicephalus annulatus, assembly GCA_013436015.1. Classification (NCBI taxonomy): domain Eukaryota; kingdom Metazoa; phylum Arthropoda; class Arachnida; order Ixodida; family Ixodidae; genus Rhipicephalus; species Rhipicephalus annulatus. Next base: position 12,591 of record WOVY01014717.1, on the reverse strand, counting down.
TATCCGACGATAACCCAACTAATAACGGTAGTTCATTCATTCGCTTCATCTCTTGATTCTAACGCCCAAGTTGGCGTAATATTTTTTGATCTTAGCAAAGCTTTCGACAAAGTTCCGCACGGTAAACTAATCGTAAAGCTTAGAATTCTTGGCGTCCGTGAACACTTCATTAGATGGATTTCTGGTTATCTGACTAACAGGAAGCAATATACTGACATTGAAGGTCAACTTTCTAAAAGTTTGGCAGTCACTTCAGGGGTTCCCCAAGACAGTGTCCTAGGCCTTCTGCTATTCTTGGTTTTTAATAATCACATTGTTAACGTAGTAAGCCCTGATGTTCAAATTCGAATATTTTTAGACGACTGCGTATTATTCAAAGAAATTGTTCGTACCGATGATCAGGTCGAGCTAAATAGCAATTTAAATAAGGTATTGCGCTGGCGCGAAAAATTGGGAATGGTTTCGAACGCCGATAAAACCGTACTGCTCCCTATAGTACGTAAAAAAAGCACCCCTACCTTTTACTTACCACCTTGGTTCTTCGTCACTTATGCAAGTCGATAGCTATAAATACTTAGGTGTTACAATAACAACTATCCTATCGGAGAATAAACATATAAGTATCAATTCCTTCTCTGCACTCAGAAAGCTCTGTTTTCAAAAAATAAGCTTCATTATGCCCCAAGCAGTATTGAGCTACTGTCCCAATATTCTTTATTAAGACCTAAATTAGAATACGCGAGTGCTGTATGGGACCGATACACTCAAACTAAAATCAAGTTCCTAGAAAAAACAGAGCAAAGCCAACCGGTTCATCTTGAACAAGTCCTCACGAGTCGACCTTCTTTCTGCAATAATGAAAGCCAACAGCATTTCCCTTCTTAGCGCACGTCGAAACAGATAAGAAATGAACTTCTTTTTTTTTCTTCTGAACCACAAACTTGCGATTAACCCATCACTGTACCTGACATCGTTATCAACCAGACCCACAAGACATCGTCACGCCAAATCCCTAACACCCTATTTCTGTAGGATAGACGCTTATAAGTACTCATATTTTCCTCGCACGGTCTCAGATTGGATCGAAACAACTCAGGCATCTCATAGAATCTGTTTCTTCTTCGCTCGAAATAACATTGCCTTCCTATTCCAGGTTTCCGATCTTTTATTACAGCGTTTTTCTTTTACCTTTCTTTTACTTCTTTTTCTTTTTTTGTGCTGTTCCTATTGTATACATATGTATCGATTACTTTCTTGGCTTGAACTATGAATGTTATTGTGTTTATTGTTTTGCATTTATTATTATTTTCACTTTAATTGCAAAAACTGTGAAGTGTGGATTCGCGTTGTCTTTTTTTCCGGTACATGCGTTATTACGAAATTCTTTTCTATGTTGCTCCCTGTGTTGACTATGAGTGTATAAAACACCCACCCCAAACAATTATTATGCCACTTGTTGTATCAGCTATGCCAACACCACCTAGATTTTTTTTTCAAGGCCTCGGAAAGCCTCCATCTCGTCAGCGTGACGTCACTGCTGTGAGATCTGTGAGAAAGCAACGCTCGACTGGCTGAGGTTGGAATGGCTCGCGGCTTCTGTTCGCCAAATAGACAGACAATCTTTTTTGCTTCGAAACAAGTTTTCAGTAGGCAAACTGTAGGAAATTTTTACCTAGTATCTAACAAAAAAGCTTAGCAATATTTTAAGTTTCAAACGATGTACTTATTTACTTGATTTATTCACGCTTTAAACATTTTTGTGCACAGCCGAGCGAAGTTGTCAGTGCATGAGAGTGCGTCTGGCCACATTGATCTTACGTGCTCGCTCGCTCTGCTGGCTGTGTGTTGTGGTTGTTGTGGCTAGTTGCATTTTGTTTCTCGTGTGCTGTGTGAGCATGTTGGGTAAACTACGCAATATGCCTGGATGCTGCTGTGCACCGGGGTGCAACTCTAACTATGCTCATGGACCTAAAGCGCGCGTCTATCGGTTTCCGATGGACGCCGACCAAAGAACCGCATGGACGAGAGCGATCCCTCGCAAGGATTTTGCGCACCGGGGGGGAAAGGGGCCTCCTAACCCCTCCCCCCTAGCCACGGGCCTGCTTCTAGGTGTAAATCTCCGAGAAAAAAAAATGCTACGAGTGCAACTGGGCCGCGGAACGACAAAACGCGAACGTGTGCCGGTCATTTGAGTGAAGCCAGCTTCCAGGCAGATCTCACAATGATGACACGTCACGTAGGCTTGCGGAGGCCTAAAAAAAGTCTAGGTGGTGTTGGCTATGCCCTCTTGAAACTGCCAACCTACTTGGACCTAAGGATTTGCAGTATGTAATAAATAGAGAATAAAAATTAACGCGGTGCACGCGTCTCGCACCCTGCATCCATCAGCGGATATTGGCCGGGATACAAGGGGACGCGTGCATGCGTCTATTTTCTGGGGGCCCCTAATGGTGAATATGAAAGACTTTGCGACTGGGCAGTGTGAACAATGCAGCTCCCTCTGGTCAGTGAGTCGTGGCCAGTGAATGGTTGTGCAGCGTGAGCAGTCGGTATTTACTATAGCAGACGCTTCGTGCATCGGTATTGAGAGGCAAGAGAGGGGAAAGGTGGAGGCGACTGTTGGCACGGTACAATAGCATGGGCACTGGGCGTGTAGATGACACCGCTGACGCTGGATGTGCGAGTACAGGGGACTATACAACGCTCAGCATTTAAAACTATCAGTTATTTCGTGTAGAAATGCAACCGACGTTCAAAGCTTTTCAAAATAAAGCGCACGTAGCGAGAACCAGTACAGTATCAGAGCCCCGCTCGCGGGCTGGCACACGCAGCTGAGGCGTAAAAGCAGAGGCGCCCCAAATGCCACAGCAAGCTGAGACACGCGAGGAGTAGACGATTGATACGCGTTGCGCGTTTCTCCGCGCTCGGTTTCTTAGTACTCCACACGTGACTTGCGAACGCGCGAGGCATGATGCAAGATGGAACTGCAGCGTCGCTAGTCCTTGCAAGGGCCATCGCGTCCAATTCACACCTGGTTCTTGAAACGCTGCGGTGGGGAGTGGTGATACGGAGTGGAACTTCAATGCGACGGAGGGCTGCGAGCAAAGGAGCTTCACTCCTCAAAAAGCACGTCGCTCTTCACACTCTTCATGCAGCGTGTGTTGAAGAGGACCTGATCCAGGGAGACACGTCCGACGACGCCGCAGTGGAAGGAGCGAGCGACCAGCAGCTGCTTCGAGCGCTGGACGCCACTCTCTGGGGTCAAGAAGACTCGAAGATGCAAGAACGACGTGACGGTGCACCCACAAAGGGGCGCGTCAGCATGGTGCTCAGAGCTCTATCAGGTACGACCTTCTCTGTCTTCCATATTAACGCTTCTCTTAACAAAACTATCAAAAACTCTACACTGACGTGAACGTATCTATCTATCAATCAATCTATCTATCTATATCTATCTATCTACTATCTATCTATCTATCTATCTATTATCTATCTATTATCTTCTATCTATCTATCTATCTATCTTCTATTATCTATCTATCTACTACTACTATCTATCTATCGTCTCTGTCTCGTCTGTCTGTCTGTCTCTGTCGTCTGTCTGTCTGTCTGTCTGTCTGTCTGTCTGTCTGTCTCTGTTGTCTGTCTGTCTGTGTCTAAAACTAGGCAGATCCCTCGTAACATGGTAACTGATGCTATGCGAAGCATGCGGGGTGAAGGTAGCTATGGTGTTGTTTTTTTATTCAGCGAGAAGATACGAAATGACGCTAAAAGAAAGAATGACGGGCCCGTTGCAATCAGTACAATTGTTGTGCGCGCAGACATACGCTGAACAGTCGCATGTTTCGTATTACCAGTTGTTTCACAGTTGCGTAATGACGACAACAGCAACATTGGTAACCCTCGCTACCGTATACGTACAATGGTGGTCAAAACCTTGTGGACCACGGAAGCACGTGTCTAACAGCACCTCTGCGCCTTACGACGGCTGCCTGCGAAGCTCAAATCGTGCGCTGCGCACGAGCGCCCTTTTTACTTGCCAGCCCGCTAGTTCAGAGAGACGCGGTGCGGCGTCTGTGTTGTTCATACGACCTTCGAGTAGCTCTTGCTTCCTACAATGATCTTCGAGTGAATTTTTTGAGTTCGCGTTCAGCTTCGTTTGTGTCGCGTCAGTGAAAGTGCCAGGACTATTTTGATGCCAAAACCTGCTGCGTGAGTGGACTATTTTCACGTTTTGGAACGTTTTTTTTCCGGAGCCGGCCACCGCCTGGGCTAAGCCTAACGAGGTAAGCCTACGCCGGCGTGACGCCAGCCGCGTCGCCGTTCCCGGGTGCCCTTTTCGCTCTTCTCAGGGCTTATTTTCAGAAAAGAATGGAATATCAGGTGGTAGGGGAAGACATAAACCCCGAAGAGGTGACAGAAGACCGAGGTTGGCAGTCTGCAGGCGCCAGAAGAGCTGGCGCGCGCTCGGCAGGCGCTAATCCTAATGGTGCTGCTCTCAACGAGACGAAGTCGACAACGGCCGTGGCCCCCGAGGCCGCAACAGTGGCAATAACATCAAGGCTAGAATCATCCGCGCTGGCCGGATGCCCCAGCTCCCCAGGGAGGATACGAAAATCGTGATTCGGCCCCGCGGAGGCCTCAATATTGTCAAGACCGGCTGCACCGTGGTGGCTGATGCAATCCTGGCAGCCACAAGCATCTGCGCCGAAGATTTGCGGGGCGACACGCTATGCCCAACGTGTAGCAGAATATTATGGTTGTCAGCACACCGAAGGGGAAAATGCCAAGCACTACGTCAAAGTTCGGGAGATTGTCGTCATGGGCCGAACATACGACGTCAGTGCCTACGAGGCCGCCCCTATTCCACGTGCAAGGGCGTGATCCGAGGTATTCCACTCGCAGACGGCATTGAGACAACAGATTGTAAAGGAAAAAATCCGCTCGCCCTGGCAGCCAAGCGCATAGGCAGCACCGGTACGGTAATCGTCGCCTTCGATGGTCAGAGTCCCAAACTTTGTACGCTACGGCCCCACCCTTGTGCAATGTTCGCTTTATCGCAAGAAAATAGACATTTGCTACGCTTGTGGTCGGCTCGGTCACCGTGCTGATGTGTGTCCCAGCCCAGGCGACGTCGTATGTCGGGGCTGTGGGGCTTCAAATCCTGACGCACAGCACAAGTGTACCCCCAAGTGCAGGCTGTGTGGTGGGCAACACCTCACAGCTTACAAGGACTGTAGGCAAAGATTCGAGATCCCGTATGTCGTGCGACGAAGGCGCTGGAAAGTCTCGCGCGAAACCAATCAAGGCCAAGCCACGGCACCACCATCACCCCACGGATAGGCAGGACTTCCAGCAGTCACGTGGTTCCGGGGGCCGCTCCAGGGGCCGTTCCCGGTCCAGGAGCCGCTCCCGGTCCCGAGGAGGAGCCGGCGCTACAAGTCTGGGAGCCGCTCCAGGTCTCGATCCAGGTCTACCGGGCGTCACAGCAGCCTAGGGGGTGTCAGCGAGAAGCAAGAAGTCGGGCTCTATAACCTGGGCCGACACAGTCCGAGGAGGGCCAGCTGAGGTACTGTCGGGGTCAATCCCAGAGCATGCGGAGAGCGCGCGCGAGATTTCCCAGCTGAAACGCGAGAACGCAGCGATGAAGGAAACCATAAACAGGCTTATGTCCGAAATTGCTGAGATTAAGAGAGCGCGAGAAACCCACCACCGCAACCCGCCGTCGCCGATACAATGCCTCTACCCTGGAGGTGCACAGCACAAAAGCCGGTGACAGCAGTAGTGAGGGTCAAGTGCTCCCAAAAGAGGGCCGTCGCCTACGAACAGGAAGGTGTAGCGATTCGAGTCAGGTCTGAGCTTCGAGACACGCTATCCGCGCTCAGTGAAAGCATCAATAAGCTCGGGGAGAATTTCGCCCAACTGCAGATCACCCTGGCCGCGCAAAACGACCGAGTATCCAAGGAGAGTCATTTCTCGAAAGCGTAGTGAAACCAGCTCTGACCTCAACCGCCGTCGTACAACCCCAGCCCGGCGCTATGGGCCCCATCGTCCACGCTATTCTTAGCCAATCTGAGGGCAGCACCAGCCCACAAAAGCACCAAGATGGCCAAGCCAAGTGAGATGTTTCTTATTTGGCAATGGAACTGCAGGGGCTTCCCTAGTAAAAAGGCGTCCTTGCAGCAGTACATTCGATGCTCTAGCGAAAAACCCCTCGTCATTCTGCTTCAGAAAACATTAACTCTAAACGTCACATTGACTGATTACAAGCCCGTCTCGCGTTATTCTGATGACCGGGGCGTCTCCACCTTGGTCAGTAACAAGCTCATACACATCTCTCACGACCTCAAAATGGCCACCAGCAGCGCCGAATATGTCATGACCGAGATTCTGCCGCGCAGCTCGGACCGAAGCAGCATCTTTTTTCTCAACGTGTACAGTAGCCCTAGGACCGACGGCAGCGCTTCAGGGCTCATAAAGAAGGCCGTCAACTTGGCAGGCCCCAACCCCTGGTTGTGGCGGGTGATTTTAATGCTCCGCACCACACTTGGGGCTACCCGTACAATACCAGCAAGAGACGCGGTACTGTGGCAGAACGCGACGGACATGGACCTGAATTTAATCACCGACAAGGCCTTTCCAACTCGGTTGGGCACCTCATCCTGCAGAGACTCCACTCGCGACTTGACCTTCGTCAAGAATCTCCCGATGTACAGAGGGCCAACTCAAACATTGACTTAGGTAGCGACCATTACGTCCTGGTGACGCAGTCTTATTGGTCCGAAAGAGGGCACGGGGTTTCTTGGACAAACTGGGACCAGTTTCGCAAAGTCCGCAACGACCGACCCCTACCTGAAACCAGGCCAAGCCTACAGGAGTGGATTAGCCAGCTCAGAGAGGACGTCAAAAGTACCACGAAGAATATTAGTGCTGACCTTCTGGTTGAAAAAATGGATAGCCGCCTTGCCCACCTGCTCGAGGCCAAGCAGTCACTTCTCGCCCGCTGGAAAGGCCAGCGCCTCAATCGCAGGTTGCGCAAAAAAAATCTCCGACCTAAACAAGACCATCAAGGAGCACTGTCACGTCCTCTCCAAGCAGCAGTGGGACGAGGTGTGCAACTCGGTAGATGGCCAGATGCGTAATGGCAAGACATGGAACCTGCTCAAGCACCTGCTCAGCGAGACTAACACCAAAACTAACCAGCGGAACGTACTGGCGCGAGCCATGCACGAAGCCAAGAAGTCCTCCTCAGAAGAGGAGGTTTTGAAGCAGCTGGTGCAAAAGTACCTCCCTGTCGACTCGAACCCCGCAACAACGTACCCCGAGTACTCAGGACCAGCCAACACTGAACTGGACGCCGAGATATGCCACGAAGAGGTTCGGCAGGCCCTTTACGGGCTCAATGGGAGGTCTGCCGCGGGCCCGACGGCATAACTAATAAGACCCTGCGCAACCTGGACGACCGGTCAATCGACTACCTCACCGAGGTCATCAACGAGGCATGGAAGAGCGGCGAGGTGCCCGACCCGTGGAAGGTCGCACGCACCGTGCTCATTCTAAGCCGGGGAGGTCACCCAACTTGGACAACATGTGCCCCATTTCGCTCACATCCTGCGTGGGAAAGGTAGCCGAGCATGTGGTCCTCAATAGGTTGACTCGGTACCTGGAAGACAATGGGCTACCCGTACACCATGATTGGTTTTCTGGCCAAGCTTTCGACGCAAGACGCTATGAAGCTGCTCAAGCACCAAGTCATCGACTGGAACACTCGAGACATGCGGGCCATTCTCGGCCTCGACTTAGAGAAAGCCTTCGACAATGTTACTCACTCTTTCGTGTTGCGGTCGATTGCTGAGCTCGGCCTTGGAGTCAGATTCTACAAATATGTCAAATCGTTCTTGACCCGTAGGAGAGCCACCCTCAGTATGGGGAGACCTTGTCTCCGAGGAGATAGAGCTGGGATCGCGCCGCACGCCAAAAGGGTCAGTGATATCGCCACCCTGTTCAATCTTGTCATGGTCGGGTTGTCCAAGAGGCTCTCATGTATCGAAGGCATTAACCACACAATTTACGCGGACGATATTACCGTTTGGTGCACAGGTGGCAGTGACGGGCAAGTCTAGCGCTCTCTGCAGGAGGCCATAGACACCACGGAAGATTACCTCCGTCCCACAGGCCTGAGGTGTTCCCCAAGCAAGTCGGAGCTCTCCTTTACCAACCACTAGGCGAGGGCCCAAGCCCCAAAAACTGGCAGCCGATCTCGAAGAGTGATATAAAGCTCTACACCGGAGATGGCAGCGCAATACCCAGAGTCGACTCCAATCGGGTCCTCGGCATGACCATCGAGTCAAATGGTTTCAACGGCAAGCTCGCCGCCAAGACGGATAACGCGGTTCGGCTGGTTCGGCGGTTGGCCAACCGCTACCAAGGCCTCAAGGAAGACAACCTAATCCGCCTGGTCAATGCCTTTGTGCTCTGCCACTTTTCATATGTCGCGGCCATGCACAATTGGCAGCGTGCCGAGCGTGACAAGATAAACGTCTTGCTCAGAAAGATTACCAGCGGGCCCTCGGTATCCCGATCAGGACGCGCACCGAGCGCCTGCTCCATCTCGGAGTACACAATACGTTGAAGAGATTGCCGAAGCGCAGGAGCGGGCCCAGCTCGCGCGCCTTTCGAGCTCCCAGACCGGCAGACATATACTCCGAGAGCTCGGTCACTCTCCGGCTGAAGTGGACGAGAAGATGAGACAGGTGCTCCGTGAGATTCGGGACCTCATCACCGTGGCACCGATACGAGGAATGTCCATCCCGAGCACAATCGTGGTAGGCGACGTGCTAGAGCTGCCACTCTTCTCAAGAGATTCACAGTGAGGAGCACGGCGTCTGCTTTGTCGACGCGGCAGCGTACCGTGGGAGCCGCGCCTTCTCCGCAGTCGTCGTCGACTCCAAACAACAAATCACCAACTGCGCATCGTTTCACACTGACGATGACGATTGCCGAGCAAATGGCCATCGCCCTGGCCATCCTGGAAGATGAAAGGGAGGTCATCTATAGTGACTCTAGGTCAGCTATTCGCGCTTTCGAGCGTGGTGTAATCTCCAAGAAAGCCCTGTGCGTGCTCCAAAGTGGTGGCCGCGACGGCATCAAGCACCACGTACTGATTTGGTTTTCTGCACATGTTGGACAGGTCCAAGGCGCTCCCCCCAACCTCAACGAGTCTGCCCACGAGGCCGCGCGCGCACTGACCGACCGCGCTGGTTCCGGGCAACGATTCGGGGCCAACGGGGTTGCGGAAAACAGGGACGCGCCGGTCACGTACAACGAAATACAAAATATTTTTACCTCGCGCGGAAACTATATCCACTCCCTCATCCAAATCTTAATTGGCCACAGGCCCTTACGCTCAGACTACTGCAGACCGACACCCCCTAACCTGAGATCCCTTCACGCTATTTATCCTGACGTGTTTCCAATGACGCTGCCCCGCATGTGGAGATGTATCCACGCTGGCGCACATGCTCTGGGAGTGCAAGGCAATGTACACTAACCCCAACACTACATCGGTCAGGTGGGAGGCGGCCCTACGCAGCTCCCTCCTGGCCGACCAAGTTTGGGCCGTCCAGCAGGCCCGCGGAGCGGCCGATAGGCTTGGCCTAACGGTCCCGACGTGGGAGTCGCCCGCTGCGCGCTGACGCGCGCCTTGCAGGACCTCAATAAAGTTTCGCAACCAACCAGCCCGCTAGTTCGCTCTCTTCAACAGCATGCGCACAGGAACGCTTGAAGAAGTGCAAGGTGTCACTGCAGCAGTCAGCCACGAACCTTATCACAAAGGCCGATTTCTGAAAAACTGATGCCGTATGCGCATATTCTAGAGAGCGGAGTGTTTTGTACTGAGGCACTAAGGAGCATAAAAAGACGCGCACCGATCACTGCCAATTGAAATTACGTGTTCGTCACGATATCATCGCGTGGTGTTTCCGACAGCGACAGAAGGAGTGACATCTTGCGCTTCTTTAGGCGTTCCAGTGCGCGCACTGTCGAAAAGAGCGAACGAGTGGGCTCGCAGGTAAATAAACGGCAGCATATCCACGGAGTGAATGATGGAGAGTGGGGCGAAGCATCCGTCCGTCCATTCGTTCTTGTTTCCGTCCGTCCATACGTCCGTGTGTGTGCATCCGCGCGTCCATCCGCCGCGTTCGTGCGTCGCGTTCGTGCGTCCGCACGCCCTCTGTGCTTCCGTCCCTGCGTTCATGCATGCATCCACCCCTGCTTTCGTCCATGCGTCCATCCATCTGTGCAGCCATCCGTGCGTCCGTCCATGCACCTGCCTGTGTGTCCATTCGTCCATCTATTCAACACTCCAAGTGCCACCATCTACCATCTTTTCATCATATACTCCACATTTAGAAGCACCGCCATCCAGTGAACATACGAAGGACTAAACGAGAGGTGGCACACGCACACTTTCTGACAGCTTGCGCTTCGTGTCTAGTTCCCACCTTTAACCACCTCGAGTTCATGGTATATACCAGTTCACAGTATTCAAGGCACTGTGGCCCCACGCTCGCTAACCTTTCTAAAACCAAGGAGGTTACGCCCAGCGAGTATAACGTAGCACACCTTTCTTGTCAGATAGTGCTCAACGTGCATGCCAACGGCTGCTAATGGGGAATGAGAGACAGGGAGTTCGGTTTTTAGTTAACGTGGCATGCTGCGAATTTTTTATTGTCAACAACGCACAGGGGAAATCTCCCACCAGCACCACCTTGCAGGTCAAAACGCAAGACTGGTTATACACTACGACTACGACTATGACTACTACGAGGGACGAACGGGTGCCGCTTTAAGGAGATTCGCCCAAATAGAGTGCGTGCGCGCAGTGCACGCTCTCGATTTTCGGCGGCAGCCGTCAGAAGACGCATCGGTGCTATGAAATAAGTTCGCAAGGTAGCTCCACTAACCCCCGTATCCACAAACGCTTCTTCAGTCAAGGCTCTCCTCGATTTGAAACAAAAAAAAATGCAGCATATCCATGGAGTGAATGATAGAGAGTGGGGCTAAGCATTCGTCCGTTCATTCGCTCTTGCTTCCGTCCGTCCCTGCGTTCTTCCATGCATCCGCCCCTGCGTCCGTTCATGACCATCCATGCATCTGTCTGTGTGTCTGTTCGTCCATCTATTCAACACTCCAAGTACTACCATCTCTCATCTTTCAACATATATTCGCCATATAGAAGCACCGCCATCCAGCGGACATTCCAAGGACTAAACGATAGGTGGCACACGCACACTTGTTACGGTTTGCGCTTCGGTTCTACTTCCAAACTTTAACCACCTCGAGTTCATGATATATATAGTTCATTGTATTCATGGCACTGCGGCCAACGCTCGCTAAACCTTTATAAAATCAAGGAGGTTATGCCCAGCGAGTAAAACGTAGCACCTTTCCTGTCAGATTGTGCTCTATGTACATGCCAATGGCTGCTAATGGGAAATGAGAGACAGGAGAATTCGGCTTTACTTTCTTACAACTTGCGCTTTGTATCTACTTCCACCTTTAACACCTCGAGTTCATGGTATATACTTGTTCACTGTCTTCATGGCACTGCGGCCCACGCTCGCTAATACTTTTCTAACACCAAGGAGGTTACGCTAGTATGACGTAGCAACAGCTACGTCATACTAGCGTAACACTACACATACTAGTGTTGCTAAACAATAAACAAACACTAGTGTGTTTAGCGTAGCAACACTAAACATACTAGTGTTGCTACGTCATACTAGCTGTTGTAGTATAGTATGACGTAGCAACATTTTCTGTCAGATAGGGTCATGATATCAATGTACATGCCAATGGCTGCTGCTAATGGGGAATGAGAGACAGGAACATTCCGATTTTAGTTAACGTACGCCACGAACTTTTTTTGTTCACAAAGCACACGAGAAATCTCGCACCAGCACCACCTTGCAGGTCAAAATGTAACACTGTTACACACTATGACTACGACTACGACAACGAGAGACGAACGGGAGCCGCTTTAAGGAGCTTCGCCCCTAAAATCCGATGAGAGTGCTATGTTTGGCGGACGAAGTCACTGCATATCGGCAATATTCTTCAACAATTCTTCAGAAGCGCAGTGTCAATCTCAGTCGAGCAGCGGCGCCGTGCTCAACTCAGTCAAGTGAAGGATGTAATTCGAGTCGAGGAGCGTTTCTGAATGCGGGGTTCACTGTTGTCGATGCTGTCCTCCTCACTCTTTAGCGTACCCCTCCTTTTCTCTACCATCCGCCTCGGTAATCAGTTCAATCCTTGCACGCGATCTTGCAAAATGGCTGATTCTGTTATTTATTTATGCAAAAAGTTCAAAACGAGTACGCATGGCATCATATATGCAGCAGCCGCATTTCGCCGTGACCAAAGAAGAATCATAGCCAGATGTAAACTGGAGAGGAGAGGCGTTTCAGTGTGCGCCAAGTCGACCAAGATTGTTTCGCGGTGCTGCTTCGATCCAAGATCCGAGTTTTCAACAATGCTGGGTTGCCGCAAAGCGAACAAAAAAATTTTGCTCTCTTCAACTTACCTCGTTCT